>PVJI01010588.1:0-59734 GCA_004026765.1 Micronycteris hirsuta
CTCCCCCACCTCCCGCTGCACCCTGGGTGCCCCTACCCCATGTCCCACTGCACCCTGGGTGCTTTCCCCCACACCTCCCCCTCTCACCTTGGACGTCCCCCCACGGCACTTTTCACAGGCGCTTGTCTGAGGCCCATCTGTCGCCCACCTGGCTGGGGCCACCCGGAGGGCAGGACCGCGGGCTTCCCTCCTGTCACTAGATCAGGTCCTGGCACACTGACGGTGGAGCACGTTTGCTGAATTAACGAGTGATGACAATTCTAATTAGCTTCTTCATGTTCAGGCTGCAGATTTGGATCTTTAAAGGAATCGCTGCCATAATCATCTCATTATAATGGACTGTGAACGCAGTCCGCGGTGGTGTCCCTGCAAACGTACCCGTCCTTCGTGGGACCCCGGGGCATGGCGGAGGGGCTCCAATTTGCTACTTTTAAGTTGTTTCTTAATCACTTAATAACGGGACATCTGGTATTAGACCGGTCTCTTCCGTCTGTGCAGCCCAGGCCCGTGGTGCTGGGAAAGAACCTGGAGCAGGGGTTCTCCTCCGGAAGCTTGGCAGTGTGTGTGTGTGTGTGAGTGTGTGAGTGGGAATGTGTGTGTGTCTGTGAATGTGAGTGTGTGTGTGTGCGAGTGGGACTGTGTGTGCCTGAATGTGTGAGTGTGTGCAAGTGTGCAAGTGGGAGTGTGTGAGTGTATGAGTGTGTGAGCGGGAATGTGCGAGTGTGTGTATGAGTCTGTGTGTGCACAAGCATGAGTATGTGTGTGTGAACGCGGGAGTGTGTGGGTGTACATGCGTGTGCATGTATGTGCGCACACATGTGCACGTGTGTATGTGTGTGAGTGGGAATGTGTGTGTGTGAGTGGGAATGTGCGTGTGTGAGTGGGAGGGTGTGTGAGTGTGTGAGTATGCAAGTGGGAATGTGTGAGAGTGAGTGTATGAGTGTGTGTATGAGTCTGTGTGTGCACAAGCATGAGTATGCGTGTGTGAACGTGGGAGTGTATGGGTGTACATGTGTGTGCATGTATGTGCACACACATGTGCACGTGTGTGAGAGTGGGAATGTGTGTGTGTGAGTGGGAATGTGCGTGTATGAGTATATGAGTGTGTGTGAGTGGGAATGTGAGTGTGTGAGTGGGAATGTGTGGGTGTATGAGTGTGTGAGTGTGCAAGTGGGAATGTGTGAGAGTGAGTGTATGAGTGTGTGTATGAGTCTGTGTGTGCACAAGCATGAGTATGTGCATGTGTAAATGTATGTGTATGAGTGTGCATGAGTGTGTACGTGTGCATGAGCACATGCATGTGTGAATATATGCATGTGCATGTATGTGTGAGTGCGCACAAGTGTGCCAGTGTGCATGAATGTGTGGGAGTGTGTCCGTAAGTGTGAGGGGACATTAAATGGAGGGTGGGTGGGGCAGGAGGTCCGGGCAGTGCACACAGTAGGTGCTCAATGGCGACCCCTCCTGGGAGCCAGGTGGCGTACGGGGGCGGGTAGAGAGGAGACCCAGCTGCCGCAGGGAACGGGGGCCAACAGGTAGGAGTGCAGGAGGTACCAGCCCAGGACGCGTGGCAGAGAACATTCCACGTGGACCTGAAACGTGAAGGCGTGTGAAGGGCAGAAACAGATTGGGCGGACGAAGGGGGTCATTGTCTTACAACATTCCCCAAAGTGGAACACGGTCCTGTGTCCCCCTCTGCCCGTGGACAGCCACTGACCGCTCCAGGTCCAGTCCATTCCCCAAACACGGTGGCAGCGCCCCAGCCCGGTGAGCGCGGGGTGCAGCCATGGCCAGGCACGGGTCGGGAGCGGTGCCCGCCGCCGGTCTGGGAGACGCAGCCTCAGCCCCCCGGCAGTTTGGGGCACTCAGACCCTGGTGTTAACAGAAGGTGTCAGCCAGCCACGTGTTATCTTCAGCTTCACTCGGCCGTCCCCTCCTGTCCAGCTCCCCGAGAGTGAGCCAGACGGACGCTGCCCCACGGGCCTCGTCCCGTCCAGGTGCCGTTCTGAGCCTCCTCGAATATTCTCGCCCGCAGACCTCAGGATGGGCCTGCTGCTCCTTAATTTCAGGAGGAGGCGGGGAGGCGGCGGGTGCAGGCCAAAGGGTGGGGGGGTGCTGGCTGCTCTGCCGCTAGAACGAGGTCCAAGTGGGAAAGTTTCCGCCGGCCGCGGAGGACTGGGGGCTGAGCGCGCCATCTGGATGCAGGGGCGCAGAGCCTGAAGGAGTGAGCGGAAGACTCGGCTGCAGGAAAGCGCGCGTGTCCGCGGCAGGACACAGGCAAGAAGAGGGGACGCTCGAGCGAGCCCACGTTTCCCGCTCGCTGTGACTTTCTCCGGCCACGTCCGCAGAAGTCCCTGGTTAATCATCTAAAGCTCCTGTTCTCGCTGCCCAAAGCCAGGCTGGCTCAGCCTCTTGAAATTTAGGATTGGAATGTTCTTAGCAAATATGTAACCAGGAAAAAAAAAAAGAACACCCCTCCTTTTTTTGTTCTCAGACGTGATGATGTAAGCTACAAATTAATAGCCGTCTGGGCCAATATTTGATCTTTTCTCCAAAAGAGAATGACTCGCTGGAGGGAAGGGGTCCCTGGAAGTGGTGAAGGTGATCGGCAGGTGGCTGTCCCCACGGAGGGTGGGGGGCTGGGCCAGGTGCCGCCCCTCGCCCGGCAGTGTGGGGGTGACGTCCCTGAGGGCCCACTCCCGTGTCTCGGATGACCACGGGGACACTGCAGGCCATGCCACCTGCCCGACCAGAGTGGGTGCAGCCGGGAGTCCTGCCCGGGGGAGTCCTGGGCAGCCCTGCCCGCCCGACTTGAGATGTCAGGGGCTCAGCAGAGCCCCTCAGTGGTGTTTGGGTCTCGAAAGAAGTGTCGGTGACAGTATTCTGGAAGGGACGCCCCGAGTGGGGAGTCATTTCAGGATCAGGAGGGCAGCCCCTCCAGTCCCCGTCCGATGCTGTGCCCTCCGTCCCTTGCGGGAGGCTAAGGCCGCAGCAGCTGTTGCTGAGGGCAGAGCTGGGCTGGGGGGAGGGCCTGTCCCCTGCAAGGGGCCGAGCGGCCAGGGCAAGAGGGCCATGCGGACGCCAGGTCCCTCAGGGCCCACCGGCCGCTCCACCTCTGTCACCCCATTCCTTCAGGCATTTGTGCTGAAGGTCCTCAGGGCCCCCCCTGCAGCGGCGTCAGGGGCTGGGAGCCCGCAGGTGCAGGTGCAGGAGCAGGAGAGCCGGGCGGGGCCCGCGAGCCGGGACCTCTGACTGCGTCTCCCTTGTGGCCCCCCCCCACCCTGTGCTCCCTTGTGTTTACTTTCCTGGAGGCAAAGGAAACAGTATCACAGGCTGCTGGTTCCAGGCGCCTTTGTTGTTACACATTCGCTCTTAATAGGTACAAATTATTGGTATTAGAGATCCTTGCAGCTCTCTTTCCTCATTAAACCTCTGCAGTTAATAATTATTTTCTCTCTGGAAAGTGCGTGTGAACAGCAGAGTAGATGGGGGAGGCGGCCCGGCCTCCGCGTGCCAGTTCAGGAGGATCGTGACCCGGGTCCCCGTGACTCCACAGCTGCGTGTCTCTGGGCCCCCAGTCCCTCCTCGCCGGGGCAGCAGAATCTGCTCTGCCCCTCACGGGGCCGTAGGAGAAGCAACAGAGCCTCGTGAGACTGTGACGTCATCACACACCTCAAGGGGCCGGAGACCCTGTCGTCTCGGGTTAGCTGATGGGGAAACCGAGGCATGGCACCGTCCAGGGACTGGTCTCCAGTGGTCCCCAGACACAGCCAGCACTTCACAGGCACTGCTGGCAAGCCTGGGGGTGGAGGGCCAGACAAGGGTCTGGGACGTCACATCAGAGAAATAGAAACTTCCAGTAGCAGACGCAGCCCTGTCCACGCGTGTGGGTGACCTGGGCAGAGCCCCAGGTCAGGAGCGGGACAGGTGGACAGGTGGCACAAGCGTGTACTCACTCTCACGCCACCCCTCCCTGGGGGGGCAGGCAAGGCCACCGCCGCCGGACCATCCGGGAGGCGGGGGTGCTGCTTGCTGGTGGCGACAGAGGCCTGGCTGAGCCCTGAGCGACCCGCGGGCTCAGCGGCCAGCGGTGGCGGGGTGGTGTGTGGGCGAGATGCCGCCCTGACGGTGCTCCCCAGGGCGGGCAGTCGTTCCTCCACAATGTGTCCAGGGCTGGAGAGCACCCGGTGTCCTCGGCGGGTGGCGGGGCCACATCGTCATGCCGGAAGGTGCCCTTCGGCTAAGAACAAGGCCAGGCGCCCAGTCCCTCACCGGCTCTTTTAAATCTGTTTTGGCGATTGATCTTGGCCTCCGGGATGTTGGCCCGGGTTCCCAGGACGGGGCAGCAGGGCGGAGGGGTGGTGGGGAGGCTGCCAGGAGGCTCGGAGGCCCCGCTGGCCTCTTGGTCGCAGAGCCCGGGTCAGCCTGGCCGCCGCCACCCTCACCAGCAGGGCGGGGAGTGAGGTCAGGCTTCTGGATTCCCTCGGATTCTTCTGTTGGTACTTGAAATGCATGAAAACCAGGACAGCGGAAGGGTCCTGGCGACTCTCAGTGTGCCCCCCACCCCCCGAAGCTGGAGGCAGCGTGGTTTCGCCGCATCACGTGACCCTCCCGTCTCTGGTGTGGACGGTCGCCTGGGCGGAGGCCTAGCATTTCACAGGAGCAGGTGGAGTCCTTCGTGGCCAGGGGGAAGGTGAGGACTTGGGCTCCAAACAAGGAGAAACCCAGGGCCTGGGCTGCCTGGGGAGGTCAGGAGGCCTCCCTCCCCGTCTCGGCAAACACGGGGACCGGGAAGTACCAGGCAGAGCCACGCCCGCCTCTGTAGCCAGCCCCTGGGAAGGTGCCTGCCAGGTGAGGGGCCTGCCAGGTAAACAAGGCGTCGAGGGCCAGAGTGAGTCCGTCTGGGGTTTGCGCAATGCCTGCCGAGCAGCGTCTTCGCCAGCCGTGTGCCCGCCGGGCCTGATACCAGCGTCTGTCCCCTCTGTCCGCCGAATGTTTGTGGGACGTGAGGAGCCTGTGTCCCGAGGCCTGGGTTCTAGGCTCAGCTTTTGTTGCCCACGAAGGAGAGAAACCAGATGCGTCCAGGTTGCAGATCAAAACACCGCGCCTGTGGTCTGCCCTCAGCCTGGCCTCGGAAAACAGCAGACCCTCCCTTCAAAATCCACTTCCGCGGCCCCTGGCTCGGGGCCGTCCCAGTGTGAGGCCTGGCGGGGGAGCAGGACCGGGGACAGGAACGCAGCCTTTGTCACAAACCGGCTGGACAGCAAACGTCGCCCTGTGGATGCGGCCACAGCCAGCCTGATGTCACAGGCTGCGCCAGTCAGGCTTGGCAGGGCGCTGGCGATAGGTGCAGAGGGGCCCCCGAGACCGCGGGGGCCCATGGGGTGGGCGGCCAGCGGTCCTGCCCCTCCCGGCACGGCTGCGGCTCCAGCTGTTGGTGGCCCGGACTCACTGGGTCACGCCTGTGGCCCTGGGTGTTCAGAGCCCGCCTCTCCTGCTCTGTGTCCTTGATGGGCCCTCCCCGGTCGGTGGAGCTCGAGCCGTCCGTCTGGGTTGCCACCTGCTGCCCGAGTGACCGCGGCCGGGCTCCTGGGTCAGCCTCTGTGTGCCTCAGCGTCCTCCTCTGTGGGGGGCCCACAGTGTTGCCCTCTCACCTCGGGCCGCCGGGGCAGTGCCGGGGAGAACGTCAGCGCAGAGCCCCGTGGACGGGGCTGGAAACCCGTCCATGCACAAGCCTAGGCCACGGCACGGGACGTTTGCTCTGTGTCCACCCGCCAAAGCCGGGAGCCCGGCAGCATCGGAGACCACCCCGTACCCCAGCCCCATCTGTCCAGCTCATGCCCACCTGGAGCCTCGGTGCGGTGGTATCTGGGGGTGGCGCCGGTGCGGGCGTGCCCGGGGCCGGCTCAGAGATGAGTGCGCCGGGACTCGGCAGTCCCTCACCCGACACCTGTGTTCTCTGAGGAGAGGGGAGCTGGGCGGACACTCGGGGAGACCACGGGCCACGCGGCGGAGGTGGGAGGGACGCGTCTGTGTGCCAAGGAACGCCAAGACTGCCGGCCACCGGGAGAGAGCCACGGTACGGAGCCTCCAGGCGGAACTGCCCTGCCGTCCCCTGGGCTCGGGCGCCTGGCCCCCAGACCAACAGGAGGGTCTGTGGTGCTTCGTCGTGGCTGCCCAGGACAGCCACGCCCTCCCGCTGACCGCTGGCGCCAGGCCTCGCTGGAAGGTGGCTCCTGTCCTCTGTGTGAGGAGCCCATCCATCCTCAGAGGCCCGCCGTCCCCCACCTCCTCGGCCGTCAGCACTGCATCTCGCACTCACAGCCCTGTCCCCTGTCCCCTGTGGGCCCCTAGCTCCTTGCACACAGAGCACAACCTCTGACCCCAGGGTTAGGGGGTCATGATCACGGACAGCGGTTATCCGTGGAGCCCACACCCGCTTCGGGTGCCTGGTCTGGGGATTGCGGGGAGCACCTGCCCGTGAGCGTCCCATGCGTGGAAGGCCCCCGTGATGAGGTGCGCGCGGCAGAGGCCTGGAAGGCTGTGGGAGCAGCCGGGCCGGCGAGGAGGCCAGCGGTCCCGGCGGAGGACAAGGTGCGCGAAGACCCCGGGCAGAGAGAGGGAGCCGGGTGACGTGGGGTCGGTGGCGTGGGTCTTATTCTAGGTGCCGTTGGGGCCACGAGGAGGGTGCTGGGACTGCGTCTCGGGGGCCTCCTCAGTGGGGGATGGAGGCCAACACAGGTCCGGCCCCACCCCAGGGGGGAGCAAGGGTGTGTGGGCCCGTGGGCTGTGCCGTGTCCTCTTGCCCTGCGTTCGCGTCCCTCATTACTCGTCCATAGTCACCACCGGCCCTTGGCAGACGGGGTCCGGGCTGCAGACAGAGCAGCCCCGGGGGTCCCCTAGGTCTGAGACCAGCCTTGGGGTCCCGTCCCCTCGCCCGGGTCACACACGTCGCCAGGTCCTCGTGAGGCCTGGTGCTGCAAAGACAGGGGGCCTGACTCAGAAGTGATGGTGCCCTGCGGGGAGCCGGGCTCGTGTTCTCAGGCACGAAGGGGCCCCGTGTCGGCTTTTCTCACCCATCCCGTGGGTGATGGAACCTCTGCGTGGCTGTGACCGTCACCCCGAGCACTGAGTGTGCTGGGACTTGAGGAGCGGTTCCGTTTCTCCATTGTTTGCACAAGCTGGGTGCTCCCTGAGGGTGGAAGGGGGCCGTAGCCCACGGAAACGGGGGACACAGGCAGGGAGCCATGTTGGGGGGAGGGGAGGGGGTACAGACCGGGCTGCAGGGACACCAGTCTCAGCAGAGTCAGAAGGATGTGGCTTTGCAGGTTTCTCGGGTCCCTTGGCGCATTAGAAGTGGGCCTGGGAGGCTGGCGGAGGCCCTCTTTGGGGGTGGGGGGGCACCTGTCAGGTGCCAGGGAGGCTGATGAGCTGCCCCATCGCCGTCCTGGGGGGCCCCTGGGGCCAGCCCTTGGACAGCCCCTCTGATCTTGGGCTCAGAACCGATGGTGCTCAGCTCTGTACCCAAAACGTCCTGCCCTGTTCTGTCTCAGAACCCGCGTCCCACGACTCGTTCGCTGGTGTTGGCTGAGACGCAGCGTCCCCGCGGGCCTGTCTCTAAACCCGCGTGGCTGCATGTGTCCTGTGTGCTGGGCGCGTGGAGATGAGGAGGGAGGAGAGGCCATCCCCACGGCCTGGGCGGGATCGTCCTCGACACTGGGGGGTCCAAGCTGGGCCAGTGGGGTGGGCAGGATGGGGGGAGTAGGGTCTCCTGGTGCCTGGAGCAGAGCGAGTTGGGCGTCTCAGATCAGGGTGGCCATGGGGCGTCCTGCTGAGGGATGTGGTGGGGGCTGGGCTTTCGGAGGGAGGGGGAGGAACGGGCAGGACCCCGTCTCCCGTGGGCAGGCACCGCGTGACCCGCCCCTGCTTCTGTCTCGCAGACGGCGTCCACAGCGTCGCGGCGCTCTGCACCCTGAGGGTCACCATCATCACGGACGACATGCTGACCAACAGCATCACCGTGCGCCTGGAGAACATGTCGCAGGAGAAGTTCCTGTCCCCGCTGCTGTCCCTCTTCGTGGAGGGGGTGGCCGCGGTGCTGTCCACCCCCAAGGACGCCGTCTTCGTCTTCAACATCCAGAACGACACGGACGTCAGCTCCAACATCCTGAACGTGACCTTCTCCGCCCTGCTGCCCGGCGGCGTCCGCGACCAGTTCTTCCCCTCGGAGGACCTGCAGGAGCAGATCTACCTGAACCGGACGCTGCTGACCGCCGTGTCCGCCCAGCGCGTGCTGCCCTTCGACGACAACATCTGCCTGCGGGAGCCCTGCGAGAACTACATGAAGTGCGTGTCCGTGCTCAAGTTCGACAGCTCGGCGCCCTTCATCAGCTCCAGCACCGTGCTCTTCCGGCCCATCCACCCCATCACCGGCCTGCGCTGCCGCTGCCCGCCCGGCTTCACCGGCGACTACTGCGAGACGGAGATCGACCTCTGCTACTCCAGCCCCTGCGGCGCCCACGGCCGCTGCCGCAGCCGCGAGGGTGGCTACAGCTGCGAGTGTGTGGAGGGCTTCACGGGTAGGTGCCGCCCCCGAGGGCCCCGGGGTGTGGGGACGTGGGGGGCGGGGCGGGCCCCTCTGCGTCGCCTGAGGCTCCCGGCTCACACATTCTCAGGGTTCCCGGGGTGGGGGCTTCCTCTGCCCGAGCCCTGCTGGGGAGGCAGGCGGGCCCTGGGCGGGGGTGTCGGCCGGTGAACCTGGGAACGACTTCCCGACAACAGCTCTGAGGTCCCTATCGACCCAGGTGGCATGAGTCACCTTCCTGTGAGAACAGAAGTCACCTGGGAAAGTCTGTGTGCCTGGCTGTGCTCCTCGGAAGCGGCTTTCCACGGAAAGCCCTTTGTCCCGGCGGATTTCGGGCCTCACTGGTTATGGGAGGCGGTGTAGCTGGGAGGGAAGTCGGAGCCGGTAGTCACCAGGGCCTGGAACGAGGTCCAAGCTTTCCTGCCTCACTGTCACTGCAGAAGTGACTCATCTTCGCTGCCGTCACCCTAGCTCAGCGCCAACGGGGCGGATCCTAAGGCGGCCCACGCCGGTTTTAAAAAGGCAGGGCCCGCCAAGAGCAGCACACGACCGCGCTTTCCTGTCTCGGCCTTCGGTCGCTGGCACGTACGACGGAGGCCACTTGCAGAAGGAGGTTGCGGTGGCCCCTCTGTGCCAGGCTGGCTTTTTGGGGAGCTGCCTGGCGATCGGGCAGGGCTGTATGCACACCGGAGGTGGCTTTGAGCTTCTTCCTTCCTTCGACTGTCCGCTGTTTCCCTGCTTTGTGTAAACAGCTGGGAAACCGTTGTCTGCCAGTGCGGGGCATGGCCTGAGTTTACTGAGCTTAGACGGGGGTTTACGGCATTAGCAGGTAGTTGTGAAGCCGGAAGAGACAGGGGAACCGGGCTGGGGCCCCAGAGGAAGGTGGCAGCGGCTGTGCTCCGGGCTTCCCGTCAGACAGGAGGAGCAGCCGCCGGCGGGAGGGGGTTTGGCAGACTCAGGAGGGCGTGCGCCCCAGCTTGCCACGTCGGTACCCAGCCTGGTTATCATCCGGTGGAAACAGCCCAGGGGCGGCAAAGGCACATGATTGCCTGCCCCATGTCCTCCCCTCCCCTGCCATTGGTGGCCAGCTGTCCTTCTGTCCCTCCAGCTGTTCTGTCCTTCCCGTCGGGTCCGCAGGTCTCTCCCCCACTGTCTCACTCAGCAAGTGTTAGCCCCGAGTCCCTGGCTGCACTGGGGCTCGGTGGTGAGCTGGAAAGGACACAAGGGAGATCCCCAGCCCCTTCCCCCCTTCTTGAGTTTGTTGGGGTGGGGAGGGGGCTCTGGTTCTACCCAGGAGGCCTGGACCCCCCCCCCGAGTTTTAGCGGCACCATGCTGTGAGGAGGTCACCATGCAAGCAGGTGTCTGTCCCTTCCGCTCCTTCCCACTTCATGGCGTGGAGCCGGTCTCAGCCTCTGTCGAAGTGTCATGGCCCAGGACCCCCAGGGCGGGCCCACCGCGCGCCAGGGAGCCAGCCGTGCACAGTCGCTGTCCCACCGCGCGAGTGCTGATCCGGTACCTGCTGCGTGTCTGGCCGGCGTGCACACAGATGTGCGCCGGCCCAATCGGGGGGCCGCCCAAGCCTAGCTGTGCGATCAGCCCTTTCCCTGGTCAGACGTGTCCGTGGGGACCTGATGGGGGAGACCCCGCCAGCACCCCCCACTCTGGTGGGAGCCCAGCTGGGGTCTAACGCGGTCGAGGAGCCCGGCTCCGCCTCGTGGGCTGGCGCAGCAGGCCTGGGTTCGAGAGCTCCAGGATGTTGTAAGTTTGGGGCCACATCTCGGCAGGGCAAACTGAGGCCGCCAGGGACCCACAGACGCCCAGGTCCTCTGCAAAGAGGGACTGACCCGTGGAGAACTCCCAGAGTTCTCAAATCTCGTTTTCACCGCAGGAGTCACTTCTAGAGACATAATGACCGGGAAATGGCCGGGTGTGTCATCGCCAGGAGACCGGCTGGCGTGGCGGGGAGGCCGGGGGCGAATCGGAGCGTCTCGGGCCTGAGGCGAGGGTGTGTGTTTCCCGCGGAGACAGGCTGATGCAGGCCCATTACCGTCCCTCGGCCCCTTCCTCTCTCTCTTCCTCTCTTCCTTTGAAGCCCTCGCTCTCCTGCGTGGAGGTAATTGAGCCCATTTCTTCGCGGTGAAAGCGGTGCTGTCGTCGCCAGGGTCTTGTTACGTGCGCCCGGAAAGCCGAGCCGGGCCCTGGCGCTGGGGCCACTTCCTGTGCTGCCGACGCCGCCGGGTGGGCGGAGGGAGGGTCTGCGGGCTCGGCGGTGGCCCTGCCGGCGCTCCTGTGGGTCCCGAGTCCGCCTGGGCCTCGGGGAGGTTCCGGGGCCCCAGGGAGAGCGGTCCCCACTCGCTGCCTCCCTCAGAATCCACCTCGGTGCCACCCGGGCTCCGGGAAGTTTCTGGAAGGGGGCCCGACTTCCGGGATGACTTCACCGCTCGCCCTCGAGGCTCCTGGGGGCCGAGTTTATGTGTTGTGGCTCCCCTCGCTCCCTGAGGGCCGTTCGCTCACCTCCCCGTCCCTCGGGCCGGTGGAGTCAGGGGTTAACTGGCCCGTTCCTCGCACAGGACGGAGCGTGCGTCCTAATGCCTTTGCTGCTCTCGTCACCGCGCTGGAGGGGACAGGACACCCTTCTGCTCCTTTGTCCCCGGGGGGCCGGCCCCACAACTCGGGGAGTAAAGCTCCGCCTCCAAGCATCCGCCTGGTGTTGAATCCAGCGCGCTCCTCCCGTCCAAAATGGAAGCATTGCCGAGCCTGTGATTGTGTTCTCAGGTAAAGCAGGCACGGAGTCCTGCCTCAGGAAAAGGGACTTCTCGGATTCTCAGGTTCCTTCGAGGTTCCTCTCCTGCCTGCCTCTGCGGTTCCGGTCGCTCCTGGGCCACTTGGTTTTCCCGGAAGGTCATTTACGGAGAGGCCGCGGTGTGGGTATGCTTAGCCGGGGGCCTCCGAGGAGTCCTCCGTGCAGTGCCCGCCCCCCCAGCCCGCCAGATCCCGGCCTCTGGCGGCATCGCATGCCCCCCCGCTGGGCAGAGTGCACACGACAGCCGACTGCCCTTGGGGACAAGGTCGAACCCCAGAGGGACCTGTGTTTCTCCCGGGGCTCTGTGAGCTTCCCGGGCTGCTGCATCAAAGGCCCACAGACTCGGGGCTGAAAACTACAGAGACCGACTCTCTCTCGGTTCAGGAGGCTGGGGGGACAAAATCAGGGCGTGGGCTCGCCCTCGCTCCCCCGGGAGGCTCCAGGGGACGGTCCTGCCTGCCTCTTCCCAGCTTAGGTGCCCCCAGGCGATCCTCAAGTTCCCTGGCGTCTGCGGCAGGCCGTCTCTGCCTGTGTCCTCACGGGTCTCCTCCCTGTCTGGCCCCAGCTTCCTTTTCTTACAAGGACACCGGCCACTGCATCAGGGCCCCCTCATCCGGTACAGTCTCGTTTTCACCGGGTCCCATCGACAAGAGCCTGTTTCCAAATAAGATTGCGGTCACCGGCACCAGGGCTCAGGCCTGGGATGCGTGTGATTATGGGGACCCAGTTTCACCAGCTCAAGGCTCTGCTGGACAGTGGCCACTTCTTGTCAGCGGGCTTGTCCAGCATCTGTCCCCTGGGGCCAGAGGCCGCGCCCGGGTGGGGACAGGCTTCTGTGGCTCGTTTTCCTCTTAGAGATTTGAACGCAAGAGCGAGGAAGCTCCCCACGCCCCACACGGCCCACTCCTGGGCACGGGGAGTGAGTCAGCCAGGGACAAAAGGAGGCGCCCCAAGTCTGGCCCCCGCTGGAGAAGCGGCGGAAGACGTGCCTCACACCATCCGGACCCCCTGGAGAGGCCGCCCTGGGCCGTCCGGAGAGGAGGCTCCTCGGCCGGGTTCTGCCGGGTCTCCCTCTGCGGGCTCTGAGCGCCCAGCTCGGGGACAGCGGCTTGTGCAGAGAGAGCCGGACACAGGCTCCGTGAGGGCCGGGCTGGGCTGGCCTGCTCGCCCTCCACCGTGCCCTGTGGCCGCTGCCACGAAGCCCCCCAGACCCGTGGCTCCAGGAGCACGGACTTACGCTCTCACAGCTCCTTCCCGGCGTCTGGGGGCCGCCGCCTGCCCTCCTTGGCTGGCAGCCCTCGCCTGGCTCCATCCTCGGCCTCGGTGGCCACAGCTCCTGCTCCCGACCTTCGTCCATCCCCTTCTCCTGTCGTTGCCTCGGCCCCCAGTAACCCAGCATCGCCTCCCGCCTCAGGGTCCCGGCCTGAACCAGCCCCTGCGAAGCCCCTTCCGCGGTGAGGTCGCCTGTCCTCGGCTGCAGGGAGGAGGGTGTGGACATCGTGGGGGCCCTGACACCCTGCCGACCACACCCCTGGCTCCCACCGGGCCTGGCCCCTGGGCACTCCGCACGCTTTTGTGGCGGGAATGCGTGAGCGAGGCCCTGGACATTGGCACCGATGGGGGCTTGGCTGTGCCCCCTGTTTCTCTGGAGGCACAGGAGTGGCTGGGGATCCAGCCCGGTCACCCACACCTGGGTCCCTCGTGTGGACGGGTGACCATCTCCTTGTGGCTCTCCTGGGTGGGGGTCTGCGGGCTGGGGGTGCGGGGCAGGCTTAGGAGACCGAGCGGCCGTCACAGCCTGAAGGGGGGCTGGTGGTGACGAGGGCCACGGGGCTGTCCTTGTGACCCCAGGGGATGAGTGAGGAACGCATGTTCTGCTTCCTGGACGTGGGTCTGGCCCGGGTTGCTGTCCCTCCTCCGGGCAGGAAGGGGAGTTGGAACGCGGGGGGCTGAGCCGCTGTCTTGCGCGGGTGGTGGAGGCGTTGGTTAGCATTCCAGCTGCGTCGGGACACGTTGCTCTTGGGAGTTGGCTCGGCTCCCCTCCTAACCGATAACGCAGGGAGGGGCGCCCCTCCCAGCCTGAAGGCACAGCTGCTGGCCCCCCTCACCCCTGCAGGTTGTGGTTCCCTGCCCAGCAGGAGTGAGCCCTGAACCTCGCCGCCCCCCACTCTGACCTCCCGGGTTGGAAGTCAGCTGACTTGGGGGCTGGTCATTTTCTGTCCCCCCACCTCCCCGTGCGTGAGAGGAGTGGGAGGGTGGGCCGAGCCCCCTTTGCTGAAAGGACGGGTCCCCGGTGTGGTTGGGGCTGGGACTGGCCGGCTGGGACCCTCCGCGGTCGGCGCCCGGAGGTGAAACCGCACCCCTCCCGTCCAGGTGAGTGGGTCCAGCCCTCGGACGTGCGGGGCCTCCCGTAGAGAAACTGGTGAACTGCAGACACACCGGAATTTTTTTTTTCTGCTGGAATGCATTTTTCATTTATATTTTTAAAATGGGTGTGTCTGGGGTTCTGGGAATTTGGTCCAAAGACAATATTGGAGTCACAGTGAGAAGGCCCCACCCAGGACCAGCCCTCGAGGCCCTGGCTTCCACCTTCCCGCCCTGCAGGTCGGGTGCAAGGCGGGGGGTGGGGGGTGGGAGGGGTGCGGGGGTGCCTGGGGGTCCAGGAGGGGAGGGCCTGGCAGGTGTCTGGGCTCCCCCAGGTGGTGAGAAAGTCAAACAAAGTTAAGAGGAGAGGTGTGAGGGAGCCGGGGGAGGGGAGAGAGAAGGGGGGTGGCCGGGGGGCCCCAGCCTCAGGAGTCGGTGGTGGGTGGTGAGGAGGAGTCCTAGGTGCCGGGGCTCTGCGTGGGGCTTCGCAAAATTTGCTCACTGTCCCCAGACACCAGCCTCTTCCGCGTCTTCGGGAGCTCCGGGCAAGAAACACAATTCCCGCCCTCTGGGGGGGAGCACAGCTGGGGAAACTGAGGCACTGGTCAGTGGCGTGGGGGGGAGGGGCGTGGGTGGCAGGGGGGACGGAGGACCCGTGGGTCCGTTTCCAGTGTTGAGTCACTGGGGACACAGCTGCCCCCGCTCAGGCACCCTGCAGGTCCCCCGTCCTTTGCCTGCGACCTTGTGCCCCCCCCCGCCGCCCCCCATGCTGGGGAAGGTCTGAACAGCAGCCCCAAGCGTGTCTCTGTGAGGACAGAGACCCCGGTCCGCGGGCTCAGCTCCAGAGCAGGGACGGGCTCCCCCAGGCGGGGGGGTCTTCAGTGTTCGGTGGTGTCCACGCTCCGCGTGCGTCCCGATCTTCACTCCTGTGTGGACCGCAGGTGCACGCTGCCTACGTTTCACACGGCCTTCGGAAATTCGAGTTTTTCTAGTTCCAGTCCCTTAGCTGTTTCTTAGGCCTGGAAGGCAATTGTCTCCTCGCTGAAAAGAGTCATCAAACCTGTAGGGCCCTTCCCCTCCCCAGCCCTCTCAGCCCCCACGTCCTGGGGGCTCGGCCGGGCCATGCGCCCCTGTCCGCCTGGCCCCCATCTCTCCCCACGCCCCTCACCTTCCACAGACATCCCTGCACAGCCCGGCTCCGAGGCTCCCACCCAGGCACTGGTTTTTCATCCCTCTTCCTTCATCTGTAAAGAATTTTCTTTTGTTGTGGGTTCTGTCTGCTGCGCCCGGCCTGTGTCCTGGCCCCTAAGATGGGGGCGTGTTCCCGCACCGGGGTGCCGTGACTGGCCGGCGGGGCTCGGCCGGCACACCTGTGCCCGTGGGCTGCGCGTGCGAGCCGTCCTGTGGAGCTGGGGGCTTCTCCAGGGGCCTCAGCGCCTCACACCAAGGGGCCGTGTCTCTGACACTGGCCTGGGGACCCTGCGCAGCCGGACAGTGTCCCCTCACCCCCAAGCTGGTGTGGGACGGGCGTCCAATGACGGGGACGTGGGCGAGGCCTTGAGGTTTGGCTCCTGGGAGCTTCTGTTTTGTAGTTAAGAATTTTGGCGGCGGGGGGGCTCACATTTTCTGTTGGGGGCCCTGCCCGTGCCACCTGCCTGTCATCCGCAGGGGCGGTGGCGTGCCGCCTGCGTTATTCAGCCAGGCTATCGGTTTGCCCAGGTGAACCCGATCCGGGCGCGGGGGTGGGGCCCGCGGTAACGGGAGGGGGCGTAGAGGGAGGGTGGGATTTTCCTCCAAGTTTCAAATGACTCCAGCCAGCGATTCACCCCCAGCAGAAAGCATACTGGGGCGTAAGGAGAAGCCCAAGATCATTGAGAATGAGAATCCCTGGAAAGAGAACGTTAAATCTTGATAGTGAGGCAGCTCTGAGAACGTAGGTTTCGTCCAACTCGTGTTTCTTGGGGGGGGGGAGGGGGGTTCACGAGACTTGGTCCTAATCACGGGCCTCAGATCAGATGTGTGTAAGGATCATGAACTGCTGTGTTCTGTCTCTTCCCGACTCCTCGCTCAGCGATACCACGCGGCCAGTTGGACGTTGGCTGTGATGGGAGGGGGTGCCCAGTGGACACGCACAGGAGCTACAAATCAGGGTGCCCCCACCCTGCCGGGCTGGCTGGTAGGATTTGCTGGCACACCACTGCGTGCAATACGTACATTTAAGGAAAAACAGAAGTGGGTTGATGCCCAGTTTAAACAAAGCGGGGGGTAGGGGACGGCGCTGTGGCGAGCCCTGGCATGGACTTGGCAGGAGACCCCAGGTCAGGTGCCCACCTGCACCTGGGCCTTGAACGAAGGCTCCAGACCCCGAGGTGAGACCCTCTCCCTGCCGGCCCAGTTCACCCGAAACCCAGGCGCTCGGAGTTCTCCCTGCCTTTTATCGAAAGAGCGTGTGTGACTGCAGAATTCTTCATCTGTTACATCAACGTAATTCCAGCCCTGTATGAATCAAATGCATGAATTATGTCGGTTTTATGGTTTTCACAGCGTTCTTTGTTGGCTTGGAATTGGGGGAATCCTGGCATGTTATGGCTTCACTGCTCAGGCAGCTGACCCATCGGGTCCTGCCGGGTGCTGGGCGGTCATCGGCGGCCCCTCCGTGTGCTGGGCCGTCACACACGCCCTCCCTGCAGGAGGGGGTCATTAGATACTCACTGCGTGCCGATTGTCTCAGATCTGGCTCCCAAACGGCCCCGGCCCCGGCCCCAGAGCCTGGGGAGATACCTGCCAAGGGACGGCCACACTCTGTCTGTGGTCCCGGAGCTAGGACTGGCTCTCTGTAGAGGGGAGATCTGGGCCCATAGGAGTCTGTCCTGGGCCCCTGGACTGCTCCGGCCAGTGGGCAGAGCCTCCGGAAGCATCCAGGCCCAGGGAAGCCGCCCACAGAGGCCAGGAGACACGGCCAGAGGAGGGTGCACTGGGCCCTTGTGGTCAGTAGTGGTGAGCCCCTGCTCGGCCCGATGGACCCCCCCCGCCCTGCGGACCCTGTGTCCGGCGTGCGGGGTCGGCGCATGTAGGCTGGCCAGGCAGGTGGCCAAGGGCCAGCAGGCCCCTGGCAGAGGGACATCTGCATGGAGCGGAGGGACTGACCCTCAGCCAGTGTGTGGCTGGGCCAGCTTTCCCAAGAGCTCCCTCCTGTGTTCCTGGCGAACTAGCAGGTGTGTAAGGAGCCACTAGCCAGGCTCTGGGCTCTCTGTGTAAGGCAGTGGGCAGCTGGCGGGGGGCAGGGGCCCAAGAGGAGGTTGCTGTGGCCGTGCAGGGGTGGAGGTATAGACCCAGGTGCAGGCTCCTTCGGCTTGCCTCCCTGGACAGGTGGTGACCCTCCTCCAGGTGGGGGACCCAAAGGGAACAGAGGGGAACATTGGATTTGAGGTCCGGGCTGCAGGGGAGGAAACAAGTGGGTGGCCGTGGCCGTGGGGAGCCGGCCCAGGCCTGGCCCCGGGGCTCCATCCCATACTGGCCCGGGCGGAGGGCGCAAAGGGCCAGGCGAGAGCCTGTCCCCAGGGCAGAGAGCCTGGCGGGTGGCTCCAGACCCCGGGACGCAGCCCCGCAGGGTCACACGCTGCTGTGCCGCGGGTCCCTGTGTGTGCAGCCGCCAGCACTTTCCGTGGCTGTAATTTCAGGGCAGATACAGGGCGCTGTAGTGGGCCCAGTGCTGCCCCACACCCGTGCCGAAGCCTCGGGACAGGACTTCGTTAGGGAGCAGGGTCTTCTCAGACGGAATGAGTTAGGCTTTTGAGATGGAATCAGTGATCGGGGTCCTTCCAGAGAGAGGAGAGGGACATTCAGGATGCAGGGAGGACGCGTGTGACAATGGAGACAGAGACTGGATGGGGGGGCCACAAGCCAGGGGCACCTGGGGACCCCCGGGGCTGGAAGAGGCAGGAAGGACCTGCCCCAGAGCTGTCAGGGGGAGCCCGGCCCATCCGCTCCCAGATACTGGGCTTCTGGCTCCAGACCGAGCGGGAATGGACGTCTGCTGGCTGAGTCCCCGGTTTGTGACAATACAACTGTCCTACTGGAAATGAAACAAAAGTGACTTTAGAGTTGAAGCCAAATAAGCGCCCGCTTCATGGAGACTCGGGCGCTGTTTGTGGCTGGTCTGAAGCGGCAGGGTCGTTCAGTGGCGGGAAGCGTGGCCGCTCGTTTCCTCCGTCCCTGTGCACGGGACCACCTGGTGCGTGAAGGTGGCGGGGCGGTCGCAGGTGCCGGGAGACAGGGCCCTCACCCCTGACCTTCCCCGTTCACGACAACGAGGTCCCCCTGCACCCCTGGAACTGCCTGCGGGAGCAGGACACTGGCAGCAAAGTCCAGTTCAGATTCTTCTGGACAATGAAGAGCTGGCTCACTGGGTGTGCAGGGGGCCTGCCTTCCTCTGGGCCGTGGTGACAGGTGGCCTTTCAGAGGACGTGGTGGAGGCCAGGTGGGGACAGGGAGCCTCTGGAGCGTTGGTGGGAGGCGGGGTGAGTTCAGGCTTCCTGGTCCCCAGCGAAGGCGGAGCTCAGCTCAGTGGTGGCCAGCGCGGGGGCGTCACCTCCACCCAGGTGCATGCCGACCCTCTGGAGCAGAGCCCGGGTGGTACATTCTGGAACGCCACAGGGCGGAGCGCGTGGGAAGGGCTGGGCTGGCCTCCCTTTGTTTGTCGTCACGGTTTGGGGAGCACACCCCACCCTGTCCTTTCACGGTGGCTTTATTTTGCCAGCGTACACTGTACTTGGCCACCGACATGCCAAGCAAACACTCCCAAATGTCACAGATATTGTGAAAGCAGAGATTAGAGAACCTGAAGCGTTTGAGGGCATTTAAAGTTAACGCACAGAATCGAGGAAGGCGGGAGGAGGGGCCAGGAGCACCGGTGTGTGTGTGTGTGTGTGTGGGTGAGCGTGTGGGTGTGCAAGTGTGTGCGTGTGTGTGACTGAGAGTGTGGATGAGGGTGTCAGCGCGTGTGTCAGAAGATAGAAAAATGGGCACAGCAATTAACGGTTGCAAGGAAAGGAAATGGAAGTGCCCATAAAAAGCAAAATGGTGCTGAAGCTCCTCAAACGGAAATGCAAATGCAGACCCCTTTGCGGGCTGGCCGTGCCCAGAGGGCGTGCAGGGGGGGAGAGATCGGAGTGGAAACTGGGTTTCAGCCTTTGATTCCGTGCTTCCCAACGTTTCTCACGGGAGGTTTTCTAAAAACACTCGAAGGACAGGTGTTGAAATGGTATTTGAAATAAAAGAGAGCTAGAAACCGTCCATCACGGAACACGGTGATCTGGCTCTGACGGCTGCTCTCGCGGAGCGCGACGTGGCCGTTGAAGGGGGATGAGGTCCGGGCGCCGGCAGGAGGACCCAGGGTCTGGTGCTGGGCAGGTGCTGGGACGGTTCCCTGTGGGGATGAGGGAACACTTTTATTTTAAAATGCATTCATTTAAAAACCAGTCATTGGCAAGGAGTGTCCACGGGAGCTGGTGAATTTCTGGTTGTCGGAGCTCCTGATGGTCAGCAGGTCTGCGAGGGGCTGGTGGAGTCTGCCCTGTGTGGGTGGGGGCCATCCTCACTGCCCAGGACGGCAGGGACTGCCCGGCCAGGACCCAGCGCCGGCGCAGGATCCGTGGGTGAGCCCCAGGACCCTCCCCGCTGACCGTTCCGAGCGCCCTGGGTCCGACAAGCCTCGGGGGGGGAAGGGGGGCAGCCTAGACTGCCTGATCATTCTGTGCGGAAGCTTCTGGAACCCTCCTGTCTCCAAGGGATCAGGCTCCAGGGAGGACACTGGGACGCAGTGGAGGCTGCCCTCGGTGAGGGTGGGAGAGACAAGTGTGATCAAAACCAGCGTGAGTTCAGCTGGGGGGCGGGGATATGTGCTCCAGTGGCGGCCAGGAGGGGCACCGTGTGATGCCAGCCAGCACGCTCCAGGGACTCGGTCACGGCTCTCCAGGGCCGGACGTTGCAGGGGCGCGGGCGTGGGGAGAGAGCGCCTGGCTCAGCCAGCGCGGTGCGCACGGCGGGATCAGGTGCCAAGAAGGGTTCCGTGCCGCGTGTTTCTCTGTCCCACGGAGAACAGGGATCCCAGCAGGCCTGGGACAGGGACAGGGCTGGTGTGACTTGGTCACCTGACAAATTCAGGCGGTGCTTATGGGGAACCCGCTGACCCCCACCCTCAGATCACCCCCAGAGCTGGGGGCCGTGGTTCCCATGAGGACGCAGGTCCCACGTTGGCTGGCCCCACCGTGTCCCCGAGGCGACTCGCCCACCGGGAGCAGTGGCCTGTGTGGTTTCTCTCAGCGGCGGATCTTCCCGGGTCCCGGGGTGGGGGTCTGCTGCTCCCTCGGGCCGCCGAGTAACCCCTGTCCTGTGCCCCCCCTCCCCGTCCGGCAGGCGAGCACTGTGAGGTGAACGCGCGCTCTGGCCGCTGCGCCCACGGCGTGTGCAAGAACGGGGGCACCTGCGTGAACCTGCTCATCGGGGGCTTCCACTGCGTGTGCCCGCCCGGCGACTTCGAGAGGCCCTACTGCGAGGTGACCACGCGCAGCTTCCCACCGCAGTCCTTCGTCACCTTCCGCGGCCTGAGGCAGCGCTTCCACTTCAGCGTCTCGCTCACGTGAGTGTGGCCAAGCGCGCCCGTGAGGGGCGCCCGGTGTGGTGGCAGCGGCGGGCTGTGTGCCGTGCCGCGGGTTTCCGTTTGCGTCTCTTCCCGAGAGAATTCAGATACGATTAACTTTTACCGAACTGTCATTCCCAGTTAAAAGTTTCTACCAGGTTTAACTTAGCAGAGTGGGCAGCTTTATATCTGTCATTTGTTCCAGTGTCCAGGGGGACCCTCAGGGGACACGGTCTCCCGGTGGGGACGCTGCGTCCTGTGTGCCTCCCGAGGGGCACCCCGGGCCCCCGCTGCTCCTTCGCAGCTGCCCTCTGGAGATCAGGGCGTCTCAGGCTGGATGGCGTGGGCTCCTCTCCGGGGCCCCACCCCTGAAAAGGGGGTACAGCGCAGCCAATGGGCCCTGTCGAGTGCTCGTGTGAATAGTCCGTGAGCCTGGTCCTCTGGGTGAGTGGTGGGGTGCACCACCATCACCCCGAAACCCAGCAGAGCCAGGAGGGGGGCTGGCTGACTGCAGGGAAAGGGCGGAGGGGAAACACGGGTCACGTCCAGGGGGACACACGGTGTGAGCCCTCGGTTTACTGAGCACCTGTCACATGAGGGGTGCTCCGCCAGCAGAGGAGAATCAGAACCGCCCCCAGAAGTGTCCCTAGGGGGCTTTGAATGGAGCAGGAGAGACCCTCGAAGTCCGTGCTGAGGGGAGGGACCCCCACGAAGCAGACGGAGCCTGCACAGGGGAGCCCCAGTGAACCTCGGGACCAGCTCTGGGGGCGGGGACGTTGACGTGCAGGTCCCGGGGAGCCCCCGAGTCTGCAGAGCGGCCCGAGCAGCAGCGGGACCTTCCTGGTGCTCTCCCCTCCCCCTCACCCTCCGGCCGGCCCCCAGTCCCTCCACCTCCTGTCTCCCGCATCCGGGCACTTTCTCCTTCCCAGTGCCCAGCACCCAGCCACTCCCGCTGTCCCCTCTCCCCGTCTCCCTGGGCCCTCCTGGCATGGCAGCACTGGGGTCCCCTGCTCTCAGCCTGTGAGGTGGGTCCCGGGCGACCGGGCCGCTGGCCCACCTGCCACCTGGGGTAAAGCCCAAACTTCTTCAGGTGCACGGGGCCCTCCGTGGTCTGACCCCTGGTGACCCCAGATTCTGGCACCTTGCACTCTGTGATGTGGTCACCTCACTGCCTTCTCATTCCCTGGACCTGCCCAGCCCCGAAAGGCCATTTCCTCTCCCCAATCCGGCTGGCCTGCCCCTCCCCGCTGCTTCCTTCAGGAAGCCCTCCTGACCCAGGCCGGCGAAGCCTGCATTCCAGCTCTGGTGGGATGGCCCAGTCACTGCCCACTTGTCCACTACCTCCGGCCTCTGCCGCCCTGGTTTGTGGGCCAGGCCGCCTGCCCCCACTACCCACTGCTGCGGGTACTCGGTTGACATCCAGCAGGTTCCCGTGTCGTGGCCGGGATCTGCCCGCGCATCAGTGGGGGCGGCAGGGCCTGACTTTTGTCCTGCTTGTCAGATTACTGGATTGTGCTAAGGTCTCCAAAGCAGATGCCCGTCCTTTCTGAAACCTTTCTGAAATCTTTATTTAAGTGGCCACATGGGGTCCCTGGCTGCCACCTGTAGGCTCTTAGAGGGAGCACCGTGCCTGTCACTGCCCTGCACTGAGGTCCAGCCGTCCGTCCATGTCTTTCCACTGGCGGTCCTGGGGCTCCTCAGGGGCCTTGCGTCCTGTGTCCCAACACCCAGGCCCCAGGGCTCAGCAGTCTGACCTAAAAGGTGACAGCGCCCTGGTGCCGGAGGTGGGCAGGCCCATGGCTAACCTGCCGGAAACAAAGGAAGTCTGTTGACTCCAGACTCCGAGAGAGACTAAAACATAAAGTGTTTAATTAAGTGTCCTCGTGACAACATGTTCTATCCACTCGCTTGTCAAATACAACAGTATTTTTAGATGCTTTCATTTCATGGCAGTTTATGGACGCTTTCCGGTATGCGGTGATGGCCAGGACGTCAGGGCCCCTGCAGAATCACGGGTGTTTTGTAGGGAAACTGACCTCAGAGGAGAATCACACACTCGGGCAGAAGCACAGCTACACCCCGGGGCCGGGCGGCGGTGGGGCGGGGCCTGGAGGGGGAGGGGGCCTATCCCCGGAGGGGGGCACCGTGAGAAAGGTGGGCCGGGGCGCCCGCCCGCCGAGGCTTTTGTTTCGGGCGGTTACTTTCTCCTGTGGCTTCTCCTCTTTCCCGTCTCTGTTTGCTCAGCGCCCGCCCCCCAGCGCCCCGCGTTCCCAGCTGCCTCTGCGCCCCTCCTCCCCGCGCCAAGCTTTGTTCTCTCCTTTCCCGGCCCCCACCCCCACCCTCCGGCTCTGTTTCTTGCTCTCCCCACCCTGGCACTGTTGAGACCCTCCCTTGGCCCTGAGTCCGTCCCTGAGCTCTGGTCTCCAGCAGGGCAGCACCGCCCAGGGGGTGCCCCGTGGGGCCATTCAACAGGCCGGCTCCCACCCTGGTCCACAAGGGACCTACAACGGTGGGGCCCCCCAAAGAGGACAGGGTGGGACCCGCGAGGCGCCACTCTCGGGAAACGAGCCTGGTGTTGAGTTGGACCAGCCTTACTTTACCCCCTTTCCTGATGCCTGCTCACCCCGGGCCCAAAACTCCTCGGCTGGGCGGGAGTTTTCCTCGCGTTTGCCATCAGCTCTGCTGCGTTCTGGACGGCGGGATTCGAGGTCTGGACGGAGCCGCAGCTTTGCCGTCGCCCCAGGCTGAGGTCCCGCGTCCGAGGCTGGTCCCGGCAGACTCTGGGACCAGCCAGCCTCGAATCAAAGCAGAGCGTTTCCCCCACTTAATCTCCGATGAGACAGACGTTCCACTAACTCAGGAAACAGCCCCGAGTTCACTCGGGAGGCCATCGGGAGGCACGTGGTGGCCCCGGGTGTGAACCGCCGCCGCCAGGGGCCCGCGGGTCTGATGGATCGGCTGCCCCAGGGCCGCCCGCGGGGGTGGGAGAGGCTTCTGAGACTTTCTCTCTGGTCGGCGCGAGCGGGTTTTACTCTTTGGAGGCGCAGAGTCTGACAAGGCCGCTCTTTCTCTCGCATCTGCCCGCTCCTCGCCTTCCTCCATCTGTCCGGCACGCACCACTGAGCTCTCGTGTGGACGGGGTCCTGCTTGGGGCTCGGGGACGCAGCCGTGAGCAGGGGCCACACTCCCCCCTTCAGGGCCCCACGTTCTCAGAAACTAGTAAATAAGGACAGTTTCAGAAGTGCACTGAGTGATGAGACAGACCGATGGGTTGGGGGACGCCGGTTAGATACAACGAGTGGGGGAGAGCTCATCGGAGGGACCCCGAGAGGTCTGCAGAGCCGGGGGCTTCTGGGCCGGGGCCGCCTCGAGTGCAGGGCCCAGGGTGGCTGCAGGGTGGCGGGGACCAGGGCCCTGCGTCTACCACGCGGGGTCTGCGTCCCCTGGCCGAAGGTGCCCTGTGTGTGCTTTCTGTCCAAACACCTCTGGTGGGCAGAGCGGCTGTGTCGTCTTTTTAGAACGCGGTGCAAACGGGGCCTTTCCGCGTTGCCTCGGCCGTGGTAGCAGAATCTGGTTTGCCCCTCCCAGAGAAGCGCGTCGCTCTAAGCGGGTTTTATGGGTGGTGACGGGAAAAAGGAGTCCGCAGCCCTTGGTGACACGCCGCCCGCCCCCCCCGCAGGTTCGCCACCCGGGAGAGGAACGCCCTCCTGCTCTACAACGGCCGCTTCAACGAGAAGCATGACTTCGTCGCCCTGGAGGTCGTGGAGGAGCAGGTGCAGCTCACCTTCTCGGCAGGTAGGGCCTCCGCGCGGGAACTGCACCCCGAGCCCTGTGCTCCCCCCCGAGTTTCCGCGTCCACACCGGGGATCCGTGTGGGAGGAGAACCCGGGACGCAGAGAGGTCCGCCGCGGCGCCGTTGGTGACGCGACCCTGCGGAAGACGCGGTCAAGGCTTCCAGCGCCGGGCCGGTGGGGAGGCAGGGCCGGCAGCGTGTGTCCTGGCTGTGAGGGGAGGACCCGCACGCGGGCTGCGGGGGGACCTGCTGCCCCGGTGGCCCGCTGACCTCCGCCTTCTCTCTTACCCGCCCCCACCCCGCAGGCGAGACCAGGACCACGGTGGCACCGCAGGTCCCCGGGGGCGTCAGTGACGGACGCTGGCACTCGGTGCAGGTGCAGTATTACAACAAGGTAGGACGGGCCCGGCGGCTCTCCTGTCCTAAGACCTTTATCCTCTGAAATGTTAAAAATGCCGGTTGAGAAGTCCCTCAGGAAGAGAGCGTTTGTTGGGGGTCTGTGCGAACCTGCCCAAGTGCTGTGCTGGGCGGGACCCGCCCCGGGAGTGGGGGTGGGGGGTGGGGGCGGGTGCAGACCTAGGGACCAGATCGCCCTGCGCCAGGGAAGGACGCAGAAAGAGTTCGTTCGCTGCAGCTGCCTTGGCCGGGTTGTCACTGGTGGCTGAAATTGCCGGCGTGCAAACCCAGCTCCAGGGCCGAAGGACGCCTTGGCCCCGGGGTCACCCGAGCGCCGGGAGGTCTCCGAGGAAATGTTGCGGAGGTAGTGGCCCCTTCCACTTTCGTTTTGTTTTGCTGTTTACTGGCTTGTAAGGGAACACGCTGTTGGTTTTGCATCGACACACTCAGCTCTCCATCACTGTGGCTCCGCCAACCAGTCTCCTCCCTCCCGGGAACCTCGTGGCGTCTCCCCCGTGGGTCTGTGTAGGCCTCGCCCCCAGCCCAGGGCACTCGAGGGGCTCAGCCTGGGCCTGCCTGGCAGATGGGGGTTAGGGGCGGGGAGCCTTTTCTTCCCTCCACATCGCTGCAATTCAGGGGTTTGCCTCACCAGTGACTGGCGGCCGCCTCCACCGCGTGGGCCCGAGGTCCTGGCTCTGCTCTCCCCAGCCTGACACCGGCTGCCCCTCGGCCTCCCTGGGGCCGCCCTCACACCTGTCCTGCCCTGAGTGTCATTTCCCAGCTGTGCAAACAGGCCCCCAGCGATGATCGCCCCACACAGTTTCTGCTGGATGTCCCCGACCGGTGGGCGGGAGCTGACCGTGTCACTCGGGTCTGGGCCAGGCAGCTTCTGACCCGCAGGTGGACCTCTGGGCCTTGTTCGCCTCGAGGGTTTCGGGGGGTGTCTGGGGTACCAGTCTGAAGTCACGGGGGGATTGGGACTAGTGCTCGTCTGGGGGTGTCGAATTTTCCTGTCCAGGCAGGGCTGACAAGGACACCTGTGGGCAGCAGTGGTCCTGTGACAGTGACCCCTCCTGGCTCAAGGATGGGCACTGGGGTCAGTGGTTTTCCCACCCAAAGACATCCAGGTTTTGTCCCGACACCGTGCGCACACCCTCGCGTAGAAAGGGCTCCAGGGCCGACAGTTGGCGGGAATATCCGTCCCCACCGGGCAGCCTGGGCTCCCTCTGAGCTGGCGTCCACTCTGGGGTGGCCCCCGTGGTGTGTGCCCCCTGAGGGCTGTGAGCCCGCAGGGTGCAGGCCAGTCAGAAGGCCGGGCGACCCCCCGGGGCCTGTGCTCCCTGTCAGGGAAACCGGGAACGTGCCACGTTTCCCCCCCTGCATGGGAGCCGTGGCCCAGGCCCGGTGGAGGCTTTGGCTGCGGCTGAGCCAGCCCTGTCAGAGCGGCTGCAGGAGTCGAAGTTGAGCAGGGACGGGCCCCTGGCGTGGCCACCCTTGCCGAGGTCCCCCTGCATCGCCCATCCCTCTGCACACCGGCGTCAGCTGAAGGCCCTGCCCGCTGGCAGCAGCCCCCCAGGGAGCCCCGAGCCCGGCACTCGCTGCTGCAGAGTCCCCGGAACGTCCGGGGGGAGGGGGGCCTCACCGGAGACGACGGGCAGGTGCAGCTGGATTGCCGATCCTGCACCCCTCCCCTCGCGTCTCCAGGGCCGCCTTTCAGCAGCACCGCAGTGAGGCCCTGGGCGCGGGATTAGGCCCTTCCTCTCCGAGCCCAGCTACTTCCTCTCTCGCCCGCGGTGGTTTTGTGGAGGGAACCGAGCCCTGTGCACTGTATCTTGTGCCCTCATTTTGTGGTTTGCTCGGGCCCCACACAGGGCGATGCTCCAATCATGGGACCAGCCTCCAGGGCCGAGCTGTTTCGGTGGGACTTCTGTCTCGGTGCTTCTGGAGGTTCAGGGCTGTCTGGGGCGTGCGCCCTGGCCAGGGCTTGGCGGGATTGGGAGCACGTGTGGGGGCAGGAAGACTGTTGGCCGAAGCCAGGAGGCCAGCAGACGGTGAGGAAGGGAAGGCCGCCCTGCACCCTGGGCTCACGCACGTGTCTCTGGCCCCTGCAGCCGCCCTACTGTGTGGGCTGACCGCGGCAGGGTGACCGTGGTGGGGTGGCCCCCGACTCCTGAGCAGCAGCCATCCCTGAGCCTGCTGTGCCCGCTGGCCCACCGCAGCTGCTTTCTTTGTATTGAGACAGCGTGTCTGAGCTGTTCGGCCCAGGACAGTGCAGTGAGGCAGGCAGGGACCGTGGAGGCCGGCAACCCCTGCACCCCAGCCTGCACTCTCCGGTGGCCGGCGCTCTCTTAGATACCCTCCTGGAACCCCATCTCTCTGAGGTGGGGTCACCTCCTGGTTCCGCGCGTCCTGGGTGGGAAACCCCTGGGGCCCCTCGGACCCTCCCCCGGTTGTCCTGGGGGCCCACCTGGGCTGTTGGGCAGAGCAACAGAGGCCCCTGCACAGGGCATTGTTCCCAGTAGGGCTTCCTATCAAAGCGGGGGTGGGGGGCCGTGGGGAAGTGCAGGGCCTGGGCTGTGGCGCCCTTAGTCCCCAAGGAAGGAGACAGGGCGGGGTGGTGCCTGAAAGAGGGGGCCGTGGGGAGGAGTCACCCCGGCAGAGCTGTGGCCGGAGGTGAGGGACGCAACCATCAGAGGCCGTCCTGATCGCTGTTCCCGCCTCCCTCTGGTCTTTGGTGGAGCTCCCACTGGCTGAAGCCGGCCAGAAGCCAGAGGACAGGGACCCCTTGGAAAGGGCCGTGCGGGCCAGCCCCCAGGCAGGAGCAGGGCAGGCAGTCGGCTTTCTCCGCCCGGTGACGTTTTACGGGAGGAGGTCTGTCGCCGCTCATCGCTGTCAGTGAGACTGAGGGCGCGCTGGGGTCGGCCGTCTCTCCAGGAGGGTGTCTTCGGAAGCAGGCACTCTGCACAACAAGTCGAGCCCCGTCCGACCCAGAGGGAGCAGCAGGGCCCCGCCCCACACCCACCCAGGGAGCTGATCTGGGGCGGATGAGGAGGATTTGGGATCATCCAGCTGTCAGAGATGTGCGTGTTTCGCGAGGCTTTTGTGAAAGACGGGTAAACACTCCTCCCGGCAGTCCGTCTGTCTGTCTGTCCGTGGGAGGCTGAAGGCGCGGGGTGGAGTGGGGAGGGGTCCATGTCAGCCATTCAGAGTGCTTCTGCACACGGAACCCCGGTGTGGCCGGGACCAGGGCCTTTCAGGGGTCTGTCCTGTCACGCTACCTGGCCAGTCCCTGCCCCTCCTTCCTGCCCTCCCCCCGGCACGGGCCAGGTACAGGGCCGTCTGTGTGGCTGTGTTCTTTGTCATAGGGCCCCAGACTGCCTGACCTCGTGATCTGTGTCCAGAAAGGTGGAAAGTGGCTGTTAGCCAACAGTTACTGGAACGTTCTTTTCCCCCCAAAACAGTGAGAATGGAAGCAGCTGTAATTGCCGTTTTTCTTAGGCGTGGGTGCGTGGCTGTCTTGTGGAATCAGCGTCTAGAAACCAACCGAGCACCTTCACTGAACTCAGGTCGTGCGTGCCGCGGAGGGTTCGGCTGCCACGGTGGGGGCCGGCGGCTGTTTTCTAACTCGCCCGGCCCTCCGCGTGCGTGGTGGGCTTTCCACCAGCTTCCTTCCGGTTGGTTTGTGTTGGCTGCAGTCTCCCATGTGATGCAAAGTACCGTCGGGCACCGTTTCCGTCCACGTGATGCTCAGATTGTTCGCTGTTTGGCCCGCAGCTCAGATTTGGCTAAAAGAACACACGTCCAAGAGCCAGCCTTTTGCCCTGGCTGGTGCGGCCCAGTGGATTGAGCACCGGCCTGCGAACCAAAGGGCTGCCGGTTCGATTCCCAGTCGGGACACAAGTCTGGGTTTCGGGCCAGGTCCCTGGCGGGCGGTCTCCGAGAGGCATCCACGCATTGATGTTTCTCTCCCTCTCTTTCTCCTTCCCTTCCCCTCTCTCTGGAAATAAATAAGCAAATATTTTTTTTTAAAAGAAGAAGAGCCAGCCTTTTGACAGCACCCCCCCTCCATCCTTTTATTAGTACTCCTCTACTTTTTGGCACAAAAAGACATTTCGTGCTCAGTTTGTGCTTTCCCTGCTCCAGCCCCGGAATCAGCCATTTATCTGCAGAACTCTGCCGGGCTCCAGCCTCGGCGGGTCTCCGGGTCCCCGAAGGATGGATGGTAGAGGCGAAAGGGAATGGATCCGGACACTGTCAGTGGAGTCCAGAGGATGGGAACGAATCCAAACACTCTCTGGAGTGCCGGAGGACAGTCAGGCCTCTTTGCTCCGACTGACACCCCGTGAGAATTTCTCTTTATTTTTATAGGGAGGGATTTTTACAATCAGTACAAGAAACAGATGCATGTTATAAATCATCAAGGTAGAAAAAGGGCTGACCCATGAGCAAAAGACACAGAACATTTCAGTTTTCACTCATGCTACACAAACGGTTGTTTTGATAAGGAAAATTATCAATCGAATAACTGAGAACAGTAGCAGGCACAAACCACAAACTTTCAGGCACGAATTAATGGCTAGCTATATTCTGAAGTCGAGATAGCTCTAAGTTAGTAATTACAGATTTCTGTAGAAGTTGGTCTTTGTGCTTTGACGTCCAGGGGAGATGGCACGCAGGCCAAGGCGATCCTATCCATTAACTGCTCCCAGAGAGCAAGCCTCTGTCAGTGACCTCAGGTGGTCGCTGCTCTCCCAGGCGCCAGCACAGCCCCGTCTGCAATTCTCTGAAATGTAAATCCCCTTTACTTTTATAACTTTTCACTAAAACTTTCTAGCTCATCGAAACACTTCTGCCTTCTCTGTTTCTCTAGTCTCAATAATAAACATTCTTGTCCAGTGTAAGGAGAGGTAATCATTTTTGAGCTTCTGAGAGATAACCGTTTAAGAGGTATTTTTAGGAATGACTGCCACCAGCCTTTTGGCAGCTGCTCTGCTCAAAGCTGAATTCTCTTTAACCTTTTCACGTGGGGGAAATGGCCAGGATAGTTAGGGGCCTTTTGTTTGCAAGTCATGAGAATTGTGCTAATTCTCAGTAGTAAAATACCAATATTCAGCAAAAGCAAGCATGCCAAGGGAGAGACTTGTAGGAGAACTGCCAGTGTTGCTTCTGCTGTGCAGACGCGTCTCATCCATCCTGGCTTTGCCATGCAATGGGTGTAGACCGGCTCCCAGCAGAACCCTGGATTCTTTCAGGGAAGAACAGTATTTAGAAACCGAGGCACTGGGGCATGGTGTGCTCATCGCCGGGGTGTCCCACTCCAGTCTCTGTCTCATTGGGCAGAGCCAGCACACGTGTACATATGAACGCATGTATATGCGTATGTATAGGCATGTGAGCACGTTCATATACATACTTACATGTACTGAAATTTGCATTTATTTCTATCTCTGCTTACTGAAACCCTTGAATTCCATCCAACACTATGGAGTTTGTTCTAGCTTTATGCCCTTTATATTTCCAATTCTTTTCTCTCTCAGTGTCACACCTTGTTCCCGTTACCCTCAATGTACTTATTTCTTTTTTCGATCATCATTATTTAAACCACCTCCCCACCCCACCAGGTCACCGCTTCACTCAGCCCCCACCCTCACTTGCCCTCAGCCCCGCCCAGCTCCCTCCCCCAACTGTCCTTCTCATGCAGCCCCAGGGGTGTAAGCTGCTGCCTCACTGGCCTTGAGTTTGCCGGCTGACTCCAGTGGGTGTTGCAAATCAAAGGCCTGATGGAGATTGATGGAAGCATTCAATTACTCAGAAAAAGAGGAAGGAAGTTTGGTAGGAGTTTTTACAAATGTAAACAAAATGAAATACAAAATAGCCAAACATGGGGGATGCAGCTAATGCGGTGCTGAGAGGAAAATTCATAGTACTGAAAAAAAAGTGAGAAAAGATAAAAAGTTTCAAGTCAATAATCTGAGCACCTGCCTGAAGAACCTGGAAAAAGAAGAGCAAAACAAACCCAAAGCCAGTAGGAGGAAGGAAAGAATAAAAATAAGAGCAGAAACCAGTCATGTTTTTATTTATTTTTTTAATTAAAAATAATATTTTATTTATTTATATTTTTAAAGAGAGGGTAAGGGAGGGAGAAAAAGAGGAAGAGAAACATCCATGTGCGAGAATATCTATCAATTTCCTCTTGCACACGCCCAGCCGGGGCCCTGGCCCACAACCCAGGCATGTGCCCTGACCAGGAATTGAACTGGTGACCTTTTGATTTGCAGGCCGGTGCTCAGTTCACTGAGCCACACCAGCCAGGGCAGAAACCAGTGATGTGGAAACTGTAAAAACAGAGAAAATCAATGAAACAAAGCTTTAGAAAGATTGATAATGTTGACGGATTACTAACATCCAAAATAAATTCCCAGTTCCTTAAAAATGACAAACTACCACAGTTCCTCCAATATGGAAAGTAATTTGAATGACCATGTTACTTTTTTTAAGGTTTTACCTATTTACTTTTAGAGAGAGGGAAAGGGAAAGAGAAAGAGAGAGAAACATCAATGTGTGGTTGCCTCTCGAATGCCCCCCACTGGGCACCTGGCCTGCCTGTGCCCTGACTGGGAATTGAACCAGCAACCCTTTGATTTGCAGGCTGGCACTCAATCCACTGAGCCACACCAGCCAGGGCAAATGAGCATGTAACTATTAAGGAAATGGACTCTGTAATTTAAAAACTTCCCACAATGAAATCTCCAGTCCCAGATGGTGTCCCTGGAGAATTCTAGCACATGCTTAGAGAGTTACCTGCATTCTGTAGTCTGTCCCAGAAAACAGGAGAGTAGAGAACACTTCCCGTCCATTCCGGGACGGGAGTCGTGCCCGACACCAAAGGCAGACGAGACGGCACAGCAAAGAAAACTGCCGCTGCCCGTTCAAAACACAGCACAGCCCCTGCCCACTGCGCAGCCCACACCTGAGTGTTCGTGGCAGCTGTTTTCACACCCAGCCCAGCCTGGGAGGGGGCAGCAGGTGTGGCCGGGGAGGGCGGCCCGCGGGGGCCTGGCGCTGATAGGAACGCTCTGTTTGCCGACTACCGGTGTTCACATCTGGCTGCGACGGTGGCAGGATGTGCGGTCCGGGTGGGAACCAGGTGACAGAAACCGATTGGATCCCTCCATTTTATTTTTACTTGCTCATGCACCTAAAATTATCTCAAAATACAAAGCTTAATTAGAAGGACTTCGAAAGCTAAACATGCATGTGCTGGCACATGCGTGTGTTTTCCTGAAGGGTAGCTTCCCCTTAAAAAAGAAAATACACACGCAGCATGTAGCTGATAGCTTTGGCTGGGTCGCTGCCCGGAAACACTGGACATTTACCCTCCCCCACGGTCCCCCTGCAGGAGGCGCTATTGAAAAGGAGGCGGCTCTTGCGTTCATTTTATACCTTTCCGCGCTGTTTCGGGCGTCTCACGTGTTCCTGAGGGACAGCACGCAGCAGGGGCCCTGTGGGTGATGGGATTGTGAGCCGTTTTTGATTTCTTGCTTTAAACTTTCTGTTGGAAAAAAAAATCTGACAGAAAGAATGTGCAAGGTAAGGAAGCTAAACTGTTTCAACATTTAGGTGAGCCTTTGCCCAGACCCCGAAGCCTTCACGGTCAGGGGAGGGCCAGGCGGGCACGCTTCTCCCTCGGCTGCACCGGGGACTCCCGTGCTGAGCTCCTCCTGCCGACAGCTGCAGGTGGACACTTGCCAGGGGGACGTGTGAGGACACCCATGTGCTCGTTCCTCCCATGCACGTCCCCCCGACCCAACTGAGCCCCAGGAGGGCGGTGACTCGTTTTCTCTCTGACTGCGTTTCCTGCTGACGCGGCCGTCTGCTGGGTGGGCGGGCGAGCGGGCCTGCGTGGTGTCCGCCCCCGTGGGTTAGTCCGTAACTGCTGAGTGGCACGCTGCCATGGCAGGTGGGGGACTCCCTTGGACTGAGGGGTCAGTGGGTGGTGCGCGTCTCCCTGGAAATAGCCTCCAAGGGGGTCCAGGCCAGCCCCGGGGGCAGGCGCTGCAATGGGGGCGCCTGCTTCCTTTCCAAAACATGTCCCGTCAGATGGTGGAGAGTCACCTGCTGCGGAAACTGTTGTCCCCAGTGACAGACGCGGCCCCACCCTGGCTTTTGTGTCCACCCACGCCTGGCACGGAAAGTCCCACGGGCCTGGGCGGCCGCTGACTTCCCTCCCCCTCTTCATCTGCTCCCATCCTCACCCGGCTGCTCCCTTCGCTTGCTTCCAAGGCTTTGAAATGAAAGGCAGCCCTGGCACCCCCCTCCCTCCCCAGCTCTCTGCCCTTCCACCCGCTGGCCCTCCCCGGGGACGAAACATTTATAGGCTGAGGTCCTCCCATCTGCCCTCGGAGGAAGAGGAAACTGAGGCCCAGAGGAATGGGGGCCTGGCGGCTCTCATCCCCGCCCCGTGCGCCGCACTGAGACCATTCTCTCCACCTTCCCCTCGGACTCCTCCGTGCTCCCGGCCAGCTCAGAGGCCCCCGATTTTCACTTAGTCCCCAGCGTGTCACCCTCACGGCCTGTGGACGGACGGGGAGGGCGGGGGGTGCTGGTCAGAAAGGGGTGGAGGCGAGGGGCAGGCCCTGGACTGTGGGGTCCCAGGTGTGGCCGCTGTGCAGACTCTGGGGGTAGAGCGGGCCGGGTGGGGTCCCAGCAGGAGCAGACGGGCTGTGCAGACGGGTGCACGTGTGCACTAGGGAGTGTGTGGTGCGAGCACACACATGAGTGTGCGTGAGGCTGTGAGTGTGCACATCGCTTGTAAGCCCTTCCCACTTCGTCCCGGGACCTTTGTGAAGAGACGTCCCGTGGCCTGAAGTCCTCGTGGCTGAGTGACAGTCGTTGCCTGAAGTGGTCTGTGCTGTCCCCCCCGGGACCGTGTGGGCTCAGCCCAGAGCGCACCTCCGTGGCCCGGGAGCCCCCCCCGACCTCCCATCCAGCTGGAAACGGGCACCAGTCAGAATCGTAGATCCCACTTGTGGGGGCACGTGAGCTTCTGTGGGGTTGCCCAGGCCCCTGTTTTCACTGGGCAAGCACAAGGAGATGTCTTCCCCGAGAAGGTGCTGTTTAGACAGAGGGACCCCAATGTTGAGGCCTTCATGTGTCGCTGGACAAAGGACCGCTCCGATACCAACTGCCCGGTTCCCAGAAACCCTGGGAGCCCCGGTGGTCGTGCTGACCAGGGACAGCGGCTGGGAGCTTTTGCCTGGTGAAGGGTCGGCCGGCGAGGGGCTGGAGCCACGTCCCAGGGGTGGTGTCCAGAACACAGGCCGTCCCCACGGAGACCCCCACGGCCCGGGAGACCTGCATGCACACGCAGTGCTGAGCCCACAGGCAGGCGACGGTGCCTCTGCCGTCCAGCCTCGGCCTCCCGTGGCTGAGCATGTTGTCCGTCCATCCGTCCCTCTATCTGTGGTCAGACTTGTCAGTGAATTCGGATTCAAAGACAGCTCTGGCGTGATTGCTTTTATGAGAAACTCCAAGGTTGCTTCGAACATAAGGGAATCTTTTCTTTCTGCCGCTGCCCCGGTAAGAAGGGTCCATCGGCACCTTCCCGCCTGTTCTGGGACAGCCAGACACAGAAAGGACCCGACGCCGCAGGCCGCCCTGCGTCCGAGCCCAAGGACAACCTGCCGCCTCGTGGAGACACAGTTATGCCATGGTGTTCCTTTTTCCTTTAAAGATGTAAAAAGAACTTACATTTTTATTTATTTAAAAAAGTTTTACTTATTGAATTTAGGGAGAGAGAGGGGAAGTGGGGAGAGAGAAACATGGATTTGTTGTTCCACTTGTTTCCATGTCGGGATGAGGCTCTAAGCAACGGAGCTGCCCAGCCAGGGCTGAAATTATATGTATGTATATGTTATACATGTAATCATATATATTATATATAAAAGACTTAATTCATTTATTTATTTTTAGAGAGGGGAAGGGAAGGAGAAAGAGAGGGAGAGAAACATCAGTGTGTGGTTGCCTCTCAGGCGCCCCCTACTGGGGACCAGGCCCGCAACCCAGGCATGTGCCCTGACTGGGAATCGAACCAGTGACCCTTTGGTTCTCAGGCAGGCGCTCAATCCACTGAGCCACACCAGCCAGGGCTGAAATTATACTTTTTAATACAGAAAAATAATAAGAGCAGAAATGCAGTGTGAACAGGCATTTGCATATTTTTGGGCTTTCCCTCCGTCTTTTTTAGCAACGACACGGCACGGTGAACTTGTGAGAACCTTTCCCCTTGCACTGGCGCAGCGCCAAAGCCCTCCACGGACGGACTGCATTCCATCCCACAGAGTGGCGCTACTTTTACCCCTGTTTTAGAGCCGAGACCGGGGTGCCGCCTCCTTCCCGGGGTGGCAGGTTCCGGTATCTTAAAGGAGAAAGGTCAAGGGAGGTCTGGGCTTTGTTTGTCCTTAATGTCAAAGCGAGAGGAGTAAATATTTTTGCGACCGGATTTTGGGGAACCCTGAGTTTCTGCTGACACTTTAGCTGGCTGAAGAAGGCAAAGCGACTTTTGGATGTTGCTGAACTGCACCCCCAGCACCAACTGCAAATGTGGGTGAGCTGGACCAGGGAGCCTCAAGTCGCCTCCGGGCCCGGCCGCTCGGGGCAGCTCCAGGGCGAGGCCAGCCGTTCCGTCCTCCTGGGGACACCAAGTCCTGGGCCGAGTCCGAGGACTTGACGGCCTTGGCCAAGCCGGTCCGGTCAGCACAGGTCTGACCGTGCGGCAGACGGGGGGCACAGGTGGACTGGACACGTAGAGTCTGCTCCTTGTGCCCCGGCCTGGCCGAGCTGTCCTGGGCCCCGCACCTGGTGTCACGAGTGGGCCCGCGAGGTCCCTGCAGCAGGCGCTGGGGTGGGGGGCGGGTCAGGGGTGCAAGGCCAGCACAGATGAGGGAAATCCTTGACGAGGCCCAGAAGGGGCGAGGCGTGAGCCATGGGGGAGTGTCAGGGTAAACCTGCCAGGTCCCTTAACCCGTCTTCCTGCATTCCTGCTCTGCCCCCTCCCTGTGTGGGAGTCGGGTGGGGGGGTAACTCGACAGCAGCTCAGCTCTCGGGCCGACCGGGGAGGGGGCTCCTGGGAGGGACCTCGGCCTGCCTGGGGGGCAGGAGGGGATCACACCTGTGTGTTACAGGCGGGGACGCTGAGGCTTGGAGAGGCCACCTGCCCACAGGGGCAGGCCCACAGGGGGGTGTTGGAGTTCTCTCGAAGGCCGCGGGTGGCTTCTTGGGAATTCGCTTTGGGTCCTGGAACCGTGTCTGGACATTCTCCCCTGTGATCTTGTCCCCCGATGAGCTTCAGAGAAATGCTGTGCTCGCTCCCGAGGGGGCGCTCGTCACCTCGTGCCAGGACCAGAGGGGTCTGCTCCTGCTTCTCAGTGGGACGGTCATCCCCTGGGCTGCGCTCAGCACGCCCCCCCGTCGCTGGGCCTGCGCTCAGCTGCCTCGCACCGTGAGACACGATGACACAGGACACGTTCAAGCCTGGTTTTGACTCTCTGTGACATTCCTGCCGTCCAGCCATCTGTGAATTCTTTGATATGAAGGCCACTCCGCCGTTGCTGACACTGAGCATGAGTCCATTTGTGTCCCGAGACGTGGTCCTCCTGGTGTCTGGTTTCGAGGCGCCCACGCCCCCTCCCCCTGCACCCAGCAATTGAAATCGAACCCCCACCAGCCTCCCCAGGAGGAATTGTCTGCAACAGGTTAAAAGGCTGTAGAAATGTGAGCGCTTTGTAAGGACCAAACGCTTTTGTGCCCAGAAATCCCCGCCGGCTACTTTAGAACATGGAAATGGAAGCCACGGGCGGGCCACACGGAGGGAGGAAAAAGAAAAAGGGATGCCCCCCCCCCGCCCCCACCAAGCGATGACTCTGGCTGATTGGCCGAGAATCAGGGACCCAGATCTGCACAGATTGGCAAAGCTTGTGGCCTTCGGGTCCCCCTGAAGTGCGCGGCAGCCCTTCAGGGGTTTTCTGAGATGGTGGCAGCGGTGAGCACAGTGGGTCTGTCCTCGCCGGCCCGTCCCCCGTCCCCCCACCTGTGCTCCTGGAGGGGGCAGGCCTCACCACCTGGCAGGTTCACCTCCAGTTCACGTATCCTGTGCCTGCTTTGCCCTGCGTGTCCAGGCCTGGAGCTGCAGGGGTGGGGCGGGGGTCCCCCGGGCTTGGATGGCTGCCCCGTGGGGCCCAGCCAGGCCCCAGGAGGGAAGCACAGGGACCCTGACCTTCACCTGCCCTGTGCCCGGCGCCATTCTGATGCGAGAATTGTGAAAATACGCGGATGTGGCCATGCCGTCGTTTTCGTTGTTCCAATTCGGGGAGACCGTGAAAGGTGCGTCTGAGAAATGCGAGCGGCAGCTTATCCGTCTTCTCCTTACGCTCTGCCTCCTGCACCGTGTCGGCAAGCCACACACTTTCTCATCGGCCGGCGCCACGCCCCATCCTCTGTGCTCCTCAGGCAGCTCCAGCCACTCCCTCCTTTCCAGCACAAGAGGGGGCCACGTGGACCTTGGCCGGCCACTGCCGTCCGCGTGTCTGAGTGTCCTGTCCTGACTTCTTTCCCCTGGGCCCGGCGGCATGCTGGGTGGTCCTCCCCCAGCAAACGCCCATGACCGAACCCAGATCACACGCAGCTGTGGGTGTCTGCGTTTTCCCTCCTGTCCCGAGCCGCCCCCTGTGCAGTCACATCGCGCCTCTCCCCACAGGCCCACGCAGAGCTCCCCCTCTCCCACGGCACTTTGTCCTTGCGACTCTCGAGACAGGGAGGGGGCATCGTGCATTTCCCCCCGTTTCACAGGTAAAAATGGGGGAGGAGCCCCCAAAGGGGACCCAGGGAGAGCGTGGCCGGGAGCGTGAGAATGGGAGACCCTCCCAGAAGACAGCTCTCTGATTGTGGAACTCACACCCATAAAACTGACCGCTCAAGGCGAACGAGTGAGGGGCGTTTAGTGTGTTTGCTCTTAGTGTGTCCACTATTAGTGTGCAACCCCTGGCTCTGTCGAGATCTAAAGTATTGAGATACCCTAAAATGAAACTCTGCACCGTGCACTCACTCCCTGTCCCCCCAGCCCTGAGACTCACAGTCTCCCCTCCGTCCACGGACTTGCCTGTTCTGGACATTTCATATAAATTGAGTTACATGTGCAACGCGTGACCTTTTGGGACTGGCTTCTTTCACTGAGCGTAATGTGTTGGGGGTTCACCCACATTGTAGCAGGTGTCGGTATCTCGTTCCTTTTCATGGCCGAGTAATATTCCATGAACAGACATACCACAATTTGTTTATCCACTTCTCTGTCGGTGGACATTTGGGTTGTTGGACCTTTTAGCTCTTGGGAACATTTGTGAACAGGCTTTTGTCTGAGTCCCTGTCCTCAGTCCTTGAGGGTCTGTCCCCACGAGTGGAATTGCTGGGTCATGTGTCGACTCTGTGCCTGACTCTGAGAGGACCCGCTCCAGGCGTCTTGAGTCAACTGCAGCGTCCTTTTCCTGTGACCCACGTGCTTTCCCCCGCTTCCTCCATGTCCTCGTGGTGACAGCGGGCATGTTTGTCATAGCAGGTGGCCTTTCCGGCTGCTGGTTCTGGAGCAGCAGCGGGAGCAGGGGGCGGGGAGTGCCCGGTGGAGCAGGGAGCAGGCCCTCGGTGCCGTGGCTTCTGCCCGGTGCGTCACTGTGCAGCGCTCCTGCCGGTCCTTTTCACTCTTAATCTGAGAGTGCTCGGCGCTGTGGCCCAAAGGGCCGGCGCTGTCGCCCGAGCGGCGGTGCGCCCGGCAGTGGGCGCCGAGGAACGAGCGCTGGGCGCTGTCTGCTGCAGATCACGTGCTGCCCTACAAGGCAGGCTTGCTGGCTGGCGGAGCGGTGCCCGCTCGGAGATCTGTCTGAACAGGGCAAGCGCTGCTTTAAATACAAGGGTTGACTTTTTTTTATTTGCCTCCTGTTTTTTCTTGCTGTTTTTGCCTGAATTCGTAGCGCCGAGCCGCTGATTACCAGCAGCAATTTACAGCAAATGCGGTTTTGTAAACAGCGGCTTCGTGCCATCAAAGCGTCCCGGTCTAAGTGCCGTTTACGTCCCTCCCTGGGAGGCTCACGCCCACCCCAACCATCTAAATTATAAGTTGTGGGGGAACACGGGGCTCGAGAAGCTCGGGGACAGCGCTCTGCCTGGACCGCACCTGCCACTTAGACACCCCCTAATAGGCGCCGTCCGAGTTTGCGGCGCGGGCCGCTGTCCCAGAGTGAGGAAACGGGTTATTTTTATTCTCTAACTGCTGCTTAACCGAAGGCAAACCTGTTAAGGACACAGCCTCACACACCTCCTGACGTGCGAGGAGATTGTCTGGGAACTGGGAGGCCAGGCGGGTGGTGAGCACTTCCCTGCGGTTCACCTGTGAAGGCTCATAGGGGACTCGTGTGGATGCCTGTCACCCTCCCAGTCCCTGTGACACAGAAAGGACAGGTATTCTAATGTCACTTCCTCATCTGGTAGAGAACTAAGGCACAGTGATGGGCCTGGGCCCGGTTAGGTGGGTGCTGGGGGGTGGGTGGGGGCTGCCTGGCCCCTGCCACCGGTGCCCCACGTCCCACCTCCAGCCCAGTGTCCTCACACAAATGACGCTTCTCTCTTCTAGAGCAACCTTTAAAGATTATTTTTTAAAGATTTCAGACAGAGGGGAAGGGAGGGAGAAAGAGAGAGAGAGAGAGACATCAATATGTGGTTGCCTCTGGAGCGCCCCTCACCAGGGTCCTGGCCTGCAACCCAGGCATGTGCCCCGACTGGGAATCGAACTGGTGACCCTTTGGTTCACAGGCCAGCACTCAGTCCACTGAGCTACACCAGCCAGGGCTACTTCCCTCTTAGAAGGCACTGAGGGGGTTTATTTCTACTCTGTGTTTCTACAACGATCTGTGCCCATGTGAGAGTAAAAAAGCACAGAAGGCATCCCGTTGTAAGCTCAGGGTGCCCTCAGAGCCTCCGCGTGGAGGTGCGGAGCCGTCTGTTTAGGGTGAGCTGGGGAGGACGCGGCTCCCGCCTCCGCCAGCACTGGAAGAAGGTGGTCTCTCCGGTAGGGAAGGAGCCGCTGCGCGTCCTGTGCCCACGGTGAGGCCCGTGGCCCTCATGCGGGCCATCGGGCGAACCACAGGCCACCCTCAGATGCAGGGATGTCGTCCAGGCTGTGCGGACAGGGAGGGGCGCTGAGCTGCCAGGCCCGGCCCGAGCTGCCCTCTGCCTGCCTGCGTGTTTTTGGAGTGCTGAGACCGGTCCACGTTACGTGGCCAGCACGCACGGGCTCCATGCCTCCTGCCGGCAGTCCGGTCCACATGCGTGGTGTGCTTGCGAGGGAGGCCAGGAGACAGGCGAGGGCTGCCCGGGTGGACAGGGTCGGCCGTCGGAGGCGCGTGGCGGCCCTCCAGAAGGGAACCTGCTTATCCCAGAGGTGTGCAGGTCTCCCCAGAGTCTCTTTCCAGGGGAATTCCTGTAACGTGCCCTGGACAGGGACAGTGTGTGAGAGACCCGTGGGGACAGCTCTGGGGCAGAGGGAGGCTGAGAGAAAGACCTCTGACCAGGCCCAGGAGGGACCCTGAGCACGGGGTCGGCAGGCCCCTGGCCCAGACAGGAAGCACCCACCATGCCACCCTGTGGGCTGGGCAGTGGCGTCCCGGTGTCTGTGCCGTCGGCACACGGGGAGGGGTGAGCAGGAACCCGGTCACGTGCTCGAACAGGCGTCCGGTGGCGCCACACCTTCCTCCTGAGCCTGGTCAGAGGCCTTTCTCTCAGCCTCTCTCTGCCCCAGAGCTGTCCCCACGGGCAGAAGTGGATATTCAGGGGGACGGTCCCAGGGCCCCGGTGTTGACTGCTGAATGGAAAACCACCGAGTGGGGGGCTTTAAACAACAGGCTCGCTGCCCCTCAGTCTGGACGTCTGAGGGCCCTGGGGGAGGATCTTCCTGCCTCGCCCAGCTCCCGGTGGTCCCCGTTCCTGGTGTCCTGGGCTGGTGGCCGCACCACTCCGGTCTCTGCCTCGCTGTCACGTGACATTCTCCCAGGGGTCTCTGTCTCTGTGGCCGGCTCCTTAAAGGGACACCGGGTGTCGGATTAGGGCCCACCACGCTGCAGCGAGACCTCATCCTAATTAACTGCGTCTGCGAGACCCCTGGCTCCACATGAGGTGGGGGCACCCCTTGTCCGTGTGCCTCCCCCATGTGCCCATCCTTCTGTGGGCAGGGGGCGTGTGTGGGGGTTGGTGCTTCTGCTGAGCACACCAGTGGGGGGCACCCTGACACCCCTGTGCTTTCTCCTCCGACAGCCCAACATCGGCCGCCTGGGCCTGCCCCACGGGCCGTCCGGAGAGAAGGTGGCCGTGGTCACCGTGGATGACTGTGACACAGCCGTGGCCGTGCGCTTTGGCGGCCTCGTCGGGAACTACAGCTGCGCGGCCCAGGGCACTCAGAGCGGCTCCAAGAAGTGAGCATCCTGGGAGGGGAGGCTGGGGGTCCGCCCCACCACGGCCACGGCTCCGGGGGTGGTCACGGGGCAGGACCCCCGTGCAGGGCACTCTGGGAGCCCGGATTTGGGCCGGAGGCAGATTCCCTCATCCACGTGGGAGCATCTTCCAGAGCCTTCTAGAATCAGTGGCCTTGGATGCATCTGCCATAGTAGGGTCCAGAACAGCCCAGGGTGGTGACGGCTGGCTTGCAGATCCGGTGACCGTCCCCAGCCCTGTCTCCACGGCACGGCTGGCTTCGTCCTGCCAAGCACTGGCCTCAGTGACTGGGCGTCCAGTCAGGAGTCCCCGTCCGTGGCCCCCGCGGACCCGGAGGTTCCACCCCGACTCCGGAACAAGCGCGGACGCAGACCTGTGGCACTCCCAGGGTCCTCCCTCCGTGGCGCTGGCTCGGGAGGTTCTTCTTGGACTCGTTCATGCCTGGCTGTGACCAGGGTCTGAAGGCCACAGTTAGAGGGACCTGAGCTGCGCTGAGCACCTGCCCTGGCCTTGGGACCGTCCCCGCCCATCTCTCAGGTTCCCACCCGCCCCAGCTGCCAGCGGGGCAGGACAGCACCCCTTTTACTCCCTGATAAGGGAGCCGTGTCCGTGGCCACGTGGTTGTTCACGCAGAACCAGGGTGCTCGTGCGCTGTGACCTTCCTGGGAGGAAGGTCGCACCACTGACTGGCGCTGCCCGTCCTGTTTCCACCCGAAACGGCCGGTGGGTCAGGATGGGATGCAGGCGCGAGGAAACCGAGGCACGGGGGGCCTGAGAGCCAGAAGGAGGACCCGCCTTGGGCTCTGACCTGTTGGCCGCCCGCCTCCCGCGTTCCCTGCTCGATTACTGACGTCCAAGATGACGGGTGTGACGTCACAGCGGCACCAGGGCCCCTGTGGCCGCCTCTCGCCGCCGGCCCTCACGGAGGTCGGCTTTGCCTCCCCAGGTCCCTGGATCTGACAGGCCCTCTGCTCCTGGGGGGCGTCCCCAACCTGCCCGAGGACTTCCCGGTACAGAGCCGCCACTTCGTGGGCTGCATGCGGAACCTGTCCATCGACGGCAGGAACGTGGACATGGCCAGCTTCATCGCCAACAACGGCACCAGGGCAGGTACGGCACGGCCACCGGGTCACGAGCACGGCCAGCCTGTACCTCCCGGAGGGGAGCTGGAGCCCGGCTGCATGGACGGGCTGTCCCGGCGACTGGGGTCCTGCACTGAGGGGGGGGCGGTGACCCTGCCACCGACCTGGGGCGACCCGGCCCGCTGGCAGGGTGGCCTGGAGGCCGAGTCTCTGCCCTGGCCGGAGGGTCTCGGGCCCGCCCGTCTCTGGCCGCACGCACTGGGCCCAGAGTCCCCACACAGGGTCGGCATCAGGCTTCCGCTCTGTCTGCAGGCTGCGCTGCTCAGAGGGACTTCTGCGACGGGGTCTGGTGTCAGAACGGGGGCACCTGCGTGAACAGGTGGGGCACATACCTCTGCCAGTGCCCGCTCCGCTTCGGTGGGAAGAACTGTGAACACGGTGAGGGCCGGGCGCCCGGGCCAGCGGGCTCTGGTGGCCCATGGGGGGCCTGGCGGGAAGGCCCGGGCTGGGGCGGGAGGCTGGGGGGCCGTGGGAGCGTCCTAGCAGGTGGGACTGGACCGGGACAGGGCGTCTGGGACAGGGCAGGACATGGCGCCTCGTCCGAGCAGGGCCAGCATGCGGTCCGAGACCGTGAGGGTCAGGCAGGCAGGGCTGGGTGGGGCGGGGCCTCTCGGGCCACCGCTGCCCTCACCCTGCTGAGGCCCAAAGGGACAGTCCCCCCGCCCGGGCCCCGTGCCTTCTCTTGCTGCCCCAGGGCGCCCTCCAGCCGACTGCTTCCTCACTGGGCGGTGAGGGGCATGAAGGGCGGGGCCTCGGCTCCCCCACCCCACCCCTGGGTCCAGCACACTCTTATGGGCACGGGCAGGCTTAGACAGTTATCTCATTTGGGAGCAGTGCAGCGACACGTAAGTTTCACCATTTGAAAGCCGTGGTGCTCCCTAAACCTAAGGTAAACCAGCAGGGGCGGCTGGGGCCAGGCCAGTCTGGGGGAGTCCCTGGGCCGCCCGCGGGGGTGCCCAGTGCTCATGAGCTCTGAGAAGTCTTACCCTGGAGCCCCTGGGGGCCCCACAGCCACGGGGACAGGATGGGCGCTGTCCCCAGGCTGGACTCAGCTGGTCTGACAGGCACCGCCTCCCTGGGGGGGTCCTGGCCTCTGCCCCGCGGCCCAGGCCCCTCATAGATCGGCAGTGGCTCTGCACCCGACAGTTTTGGGGAGACGGGTCCCACAGCTTTCCTTGGGGTCTCAAAGAGTCGACGAAGCAGAGCCAGGTGGGACCAGAGCAGTGCATGGGGAGAGCAGAGCCCCCGCCCCCGGCCTGCTTGTCCAGGAAGCTCAGGCTGCAGGGAGGGGCAGCAGGCCTGGGTGGACAGAGCGCCGGCGGGCAGCCCACGCCCCCCGAGTTCCTGTTGTGGAGGCCGTGAGGCCGCTGTGGCCGTGCCAGAGAAAACGGGGACCAGGGCGGGTTCGTGAGCACAGGAAACGGCGCCCGGAGCTGCCGGCCCCAGTGCAGCCCTCACCTGGCGGCCCGGCGGCTGGCGGCCTGCTCTGGGAGTCCTCTGGGATGACCGTGGGGTCCCACCTGGAGGAGTCAGGGTGTGACTTGGGCACAGGCCACTGACTGCCGTACGCAGGGACCGGGGACAGTGGTGACCTGGCCTGATGTGTCCTGACTCGGCACCATGCCCGCCCCATGGTCGGTCTGGAATCGTGTACCAGGCTGGCTGAGGCTGTTGTCACTGCCCTGGTCCCCCAAACCACCTGGGAGCCCTCAGCTGTCCAGGGGCCTTGCCACGTCTGGGACCATCACCCCAGACACCTGCGGACGGCGGGCGGGTCTGGCGCAAGTCCAGGAGTGTGCATGGGCACACGCGTGTGGGGCTCGCTGCTGGCTCCTGCTTTCCCAGCAGGGGACGGTCCTCTGTCAGGCACCTGCCCTGGCAGGTGGGACGGGGAGGCCAAGCTCACAGGGCTGCCCAGCACCCTGTACTCAGCCCAGGGATCCTGAGTCGCCCCCCCGCTGCCTGCCGTCCAGCCTGAGGGCCCCTGGCCGTGCCCTGGCCGGGGTTGGGAACCCCAGACCTCGGCCTCACTCCCATGAAGGCGGCACGTGTCCCCTGGGTGGGCTTCTGCAGAGCCCATGGCCCCTGGGTTCCGAGGGTCAGACGCCCTGCAAACGGAGAGCTGAGACTAGCCTTCCCACGAAAAGGACAAAGGCCCAGACCTCTTCCCCACCACCCCCGCCCCATCCCACCTCCCCGGGAGCCTGTCCCTGCCCGCCTGACGTCAGGAGGCCCCGTGTCTGTGTCCACAGTCATGCCTCACCCCCAGCGCTTCAGCGGGGAGAGCGTCGTGTCCTGGAGCGGCCTGGACATCACCATCTCTGTGCCCTGGTACCTGGGGCTCATGTTCCGGACCCGGCAGGAGGACGGCGTGTTGCTGGCGGCCACGGCGGGCGCGTCCTCCAGGCTCCATCTCCAGGTGGGTGAGAACCACGTGCCCCCCTGGACCCGCAGGACAGGTGACGGCTGAGCGACGTAACCAGAGCACTCGGCAGCGCCGCCCCGGAGTCACGGGCTGCCCAGTGCACGCACGCAGAGCACTCGACACGCCACCGTCCTGCCCTGACCCTGTGGGTTCTCATGTGGGGGAGGGAGGAGACGCGGGCACACTCTTCCGGGTGGCTGCACAGCCGTGCCCGCGCTGGGGAGAGGAGCCAGAAACACAGTGTCAGTGACCACCCCTGGGCGACCTTCCAGCCCTCGCTCTCCCCGTCCATGCCCGAGGCACGGAGCGTGTTTTGAGTTGGGTGGACCCGGGGCCCAGCTCCTCGGGGCTCAGCCGCAGTGTGTCCCGGACAGCAGCTCAGGCTCCGGGCGTCGGGACTGAAGGAGGCAGTGAGCACGTCGGGGTGCAAATGGCCGGCTTCCATCTACTGTTCCTTCCAGGAGGCTGCACCCAGCTAGAAGCTTCCTAAAAACCTTCCCCTAAATTGAACCGCCTTTTGCGTGTGTTCTCTTCATTGCTTTGGGCCTTCCCGTTCCGTTCATTTAAAATGTTAGGTAAGCAGTAGAGTTCTGGAAAACTTTGAAGATTACTTGAACGCCCGCTGTCCCCTAGCTTTTTCTGTCCCCTTCCCAGCTCCACAGACCTTTCCCTTGAGGAAGCAGCTACTTAATTTCGGGGGCTGCCCTCTTCCCGTCGCTGTCCCTGGTGTAGGCACGCCAGGCAGGCCTCGCCGCAGCCCGGGGCAGACCCGTCAGCGTCTAGGAGACGCTGCGTGTGAGGCGGCAAACCGAGGCCTAGAGACTGAGCTCTGGGTGCCGTGGGCCACTTGTCACCCGGGCGCTGCAACACCCACAGGACCGTCTCCCGCCACCCCTGTGGCCACCCATCTGGGAACACTTCCGTGTGGCAGGGGCAGAGGGCGGGGACAGAGGCGCTGCCCAGCGTCCCCTGTGAGCTCCCTGCTGGAGGTCAGTGGGGACAGGGCTCCTCGTGGGCTGCAGATCGTGAGGACGGAGCCCTGACGGGCGTGACCAGCCCTGCCGGGCAGGAGCTGGGGCCCTGACAGCGGCCTCCATCTGTGGGCCTGCGTGTCCCTCCCCCGCGTCGCCGCTCAGAGCGTTTGCAGGCATGCATCGGACCGCACGGGCGGCCCGTGTGCATTCGGCACGACCACGGCCGTTGCTTTGCCGGCGTTGACTTGTCCTCCCTCCATGCCCCGGGCGGCCCCAGATGCCAGCGCCGGGCCAAACGCGGCGAGGACGGCCCTGCCCGGGGACGGCGTTTGTCTTTGCGGCTGTTTCGCTGTTGGAACGAACTGAATCGGCTCTCGGTTCAGGCGATGAATCGGGGCTTCCACGCTGCCATTTGGCACCGGGGTCCTGTAGGAAAAAAGTGTGCTCAGTCGGAACAACCCCCAAGGCCACAGCCTCCCGTGCTGTTCGAGTAATTACGTTATGGGTGGCTAATCCAAAAATGAAGGTTTTTTGCCCGGGAGAGTGGGTGGCAAGAGTGGAGGCCTTTGAGGGGGGATCTGCCAGGCTCCAGCGGCCACCCAGAAGGCCACCCCAGGGCAGTTCCCGAAGGCCGGCCATCCGGGTGCTCCAGGAACACTCTGGCTTACTTCCACGTGATGCGTGTGGAAGGCCGGCCTCCCACAGGTGTGTGGGCTCCGTGGGCAGCAGCTCAGGGTCTCCCGGCCTCCGCGGCAGGCCAGGCCCCCGGCGGTCACCCGGCAGCCCCCCAGCGGCCCAGGCCATTTGGTGATTGCTCCCCGGCGCCCTGCCTCCGCCTGCATTGTCGGTGGGATCACCTGGCTGTTGTCGAATGCCGCTCCTAAATCCGGTGACAGACCGGAGGTGGCAGCAGGTATCGCCGTGTCCCGGGGTCTGCCCCGCAGGAACCGCGTGTGAGTGTGGGGGCGTGTGTCGTTTTCCTGGCTGCGCCACAGGCTTCGAGTTTTGTTAGCGAGGACGGCAAAGAGCCAGCCAGGGACGGTGCTGTGCCGACGCTCGTCTGCGGGACATAAGGAAGCAAAGCGCAGAAAGGTTAAAGACCATCTGCTCAGCTGACTGACGACGGAGATTAAAAACCAAGCCACGTTATCAGTTGCATTCTCTTTGTGATCAGCTAAAATATTCCCTATCTCCCATCACGATTTCTTCTTCGGTCCGCGGGGTGTTTAAGAAGTACCGATGTACATGGGAGGAGCGAGCAGGCCCACGTGCCGGTGCGTTGTTAGGCACCACTTCTGGCACAGGTGCGGGTCAGAGAGCGTGCGCGCGGGGCTTCGGAGTGCGGAAACCGGTTCAGACTCGCTGCGCAGCCCGGCAGGGCGCAGTGTTCGCGACTCTCCCGCCGGGACTGAGGAGCGTGCGCACATCCTGCGGGGAGGCTTGCTCACTGGGCGTTCGCATCTTCTGTCCCCATCGGTCTTCTTGGTTTGTTTTGTTTTGCTCTCGTTTCAGTTCCTGAGAGAAGTGAGTTCAGAATCTCAACCTCGACACCCTGGCTGGGCTGGTGGTTCAGTGTTGGAATGTTGTCCCGTGCCCCAAAAGGCTGTGGGTTCGATCCCTGGCCAGGGCACAGACCTAGGTTTCGGGTTCGATCCCTGGTCGGGGCGCGTACGGGAGGCAACCGGTTGATGTTTCTCTCTCTCTCTCAAATCAATAACCTTATCTCAGTAGGATTTAAAAAAAAACATGCCAACCTGGATTGTGGGTTTATCTCTAGCTGTGTCCATTTTTTGCTGTGTAGGTTTTGAGGCTGTGTGGTTAGGTGGAACAGATTTAGAACTGTTTTCCTGGAAAACTGACTGTCACCCGTTATGAAAACCCTCCCTCTTTGTCCCCAGTGATTAATTTTGCCTAAACCCCGCCTCGTCTCAGGTCACCGTGGCGACACCGCCTGCTTCCGGTGGGTGTTTGCACGATGCGGCTGCTTCTCTCCCTTTACTTCAGCATTTCCGAATCCTTTCGTTTTTGGCATGGCTCCCGTGCGTCCATAGTTCTGGGTGGTTTTTTTTTCTTTTTTGCAAGTTTATTGGGTCATTTTGACACAAAATTACGACAGTGGTGTGCTTCGTCTCTGCTTTTGGCAAAATCTCGTGGCGCACATCACAGTCTCGAGATGCCAGGGTCCCTGTGCCGGAGTCTGCGCAGGTGCCGTGCTGAGGTGGTGGTTTTCACCAGGAAAGTGAAAATGCCTGGAGAGCGACCATCTCTGAGGGGCAGCTTTTTTTTTTTTTTTTTACTCTACCTCGATTGCAGTTACATTTAAACACAGGGTTAATGACGATGTTACTTTCCGGCCTCCCTCACGTGTGTGTGAACATGGTAGTTTGGCTCTGATCTCAGAGATGCTCCTTTACCCTTTGAAACGAGGGCCCAGTGGTCGCCTGCCCGTGTCCTGGAAGCTCAGCGGGTCCCGTTATTCTCCCCACGCCTGCGTCTGATGAGTCTGCTTCCAGCGCTTTCCTGCCCCTCCCGGTTTTCAGGCCCCTCGCGTGTCTCTGGGCCCTCGGTCATCTCGACTGGGTGCTGGGCGTCGTGCTGAGCAGCAGGGGGAATTCAACACTGGTGGGTGGTGTCACGCTGCCTCCAGGCGTGCTCCGGCCGGCACCCCGCCCTGGGCCGCCTCCGAACCCCGGTTTGCCCGCCCGGCCCAGTGGCCCCAGAAAGCTCTGCCTGGCTGGCGGCCACAGGGGGGCGCCACCAGCTCCTCCCTGCCACTTTCTGTTTCCTCCCTGGCAGCGGCTCTGTGACTCAGCGGTGCCTCGAGCCCCCCGGTGTCTTCGGACAGGTGGGCTTCACACTTGCCGAGCCTTCCCAGGTGTTCTCGTCAGGAGGTGGGGCCCCGTCACCCAGTCCTTCCCGAGGGGAAGCGTGATCTTGGCATTCCCTGGCTGTGCGCCCTTAACATGTGACTGTCCCCGGCGGGTCACACTGCTGGGTCCTGTCTTTCGGCTCCTGTCCTTGAACAGTCTCCTCTCCTAAAGGGCGACGTTTGCTTCCAAAACAGGAGCCCGGCAGTCACCTGACTGCTCAGTTGTTCCCGACACTCAGGTCTCACGAGTGTTGTCCTGGGCCTCCGACAGCAGCTGACACTTCTTCCCCTAGAGAAAGGCGCGTGCTTCCCAGGGGTGTCACGGGCGACGAGAAACAAACCCCACCCAAGTGTGCGGTCCGCCTCGGACGCAGTGCCCGTGGTCACTGTCTGATGGCCCCCCACCCGCAGATCCTGAACAACCACATCCAGTTCGAGGTGTCCCACGGCCCCGCGGACGTGGCATCCATGAGGCTGTCCAGGTCACGCGTGACCGATGGGGAGTGGCACCACCTGTTGATAGAGCTGAAGAGCGCCAAGGAGGGCAAAGACATCAAGTACCTGGCGGTCATGACCTTGGACTACGGCATGGACCAGGTGAGTTGGCACCTGCACCCTATTTGGGCAAGGCCCCTGCGTCGGGTCTGGGGGAGGACCGAGTGACCCTTCCATGCACCAGGGCCCTCCAGAGCCCTTGGAGATTTGGGGGTGCACGCTCTGAGCCCCCTTGAGTTTTGGTCTCACCTTCTGCCTTATGCTGAGGTCCTTGGCATCTGCACCTCATCCCCTTTCTTGGGGCTCAGCTCCTGGGGTCAGGGACTGGACTCTGCCCGTGTGTCCCGAATCGTGCCTTTGGCAGTGGTCTCTCTCAGCAAAGGTGTCTCCAGTAACGATTGCGTGCCCCGCACTGGGCCTTTGGGGCACACAGATTAATACCACATGGGCTGCTGCCCTCAGCGGGCCGTGCACGCAGGTGGGTGAGCCGTGAGACCCAGGCACGGGGGCGGGGCACCCGAGGCGCGGCCGCCCCAGATGGGACGTGCGATCCCAGGCAGGGCACTTGGAGAGCCCTTGCTGAGCCGCGTGGTTTCCATGGTATGCAGCCAGGTAACGAGAGGCGTGTCCTACGGGACACCCACACGTACGGGCGATTGCCAAGTGCTCTTGGAGTCCGGGCCCTTTCACACCTGGTTCTGAGAGCAGACGGCAGGCCTAGCCCACGGGCTCATTTTCCCAGCCTAGGGCCTGACCAGACCACGTTAGACCCCCCAGCAGTGGACATGTTTTCCATCTGCTGTTGACTCCCCTGTTCCACCAAGCTCTTCCTCACACAGTGGCCGGTTTTGGAGGTGGGAGGGTTGCCCCCACCCCCAGAGCTGACCATGTTGGCTGGGCTGGGACGCAGACGTGCACCCTCTGACCCAGTTCCCACGCCCTCCCGTCACCCACAGACAGCCGTGTTTCCCACGGAGAAGGCTGAGCCCGCCCTCCATGGATGGCCCAGGTGGCCTTGGACTGTGGGGCGTTTGCCAAAGCAGCTGGGTTTGAGTTTCGAGCACGCTCTTTTCAGCCAGAAGATGTTTCCAGAATGGTGGATGTTGCTCCTCTTCTTTGCAGGACACAGTGCAGATTGGGAACCAGCTCCCGGGGTTGAAGATGAGGAGCATCGTGGTGGGGGGCGTGTCTGAAGACAAGGTCTCAGTGCGCCGCGGGTTCCGGGGCTGCATGCAGGTAGGACGGAGCGTGGGGTCACCCCTCACGCTGACCCGGGGCCGCCGGCATCGCGCCGGGTGCCGCTGGTCAACCTGCTAGTTTTCAGTAAACCGATACCGTAAGAGCCACCGCAACCTGAACAAATCCAGTTTCCAACTGAGACCCGTCCTCCCCACGTTTCCCCACCTTCTCCCCCAAAGCCCCCACCCCCCTGCCACGGTCGGCTGCCCACATCTCTGCCTTCATGGCGTGGCCAGAACTGGCCCCTCACGGCCTCCACCGGCCCCACCTGCACGGATCCCACACGTGTCCCCTCGTCCAGCAGCTCCAGCAGCTGTTCACAGAGTAGCCCAGCTCACAGCCCCTGGGCTCCCGCTGCAAGGACACAAACTACATTCCTTCACTTTGCCACCCACCCCCAGCCCTGGCCTGCTCCCTGAGCCCCTCCCCAGCTCTCTGCTGTGCTCCGGCCACCCAGCCTCCTGCCCTGGACCTCGCCAGGTGTGACCCCACTGTGGTGCCTTGTGCGGTGGCCGCCCTTCCGGGATGCCCACTGTCCCCCACAGTCATACCTTCCGTGACCTTCCTGTGTTTTTCCTTGTGACGCTCACAGGGGATTATTGGGGTGAGGAAGCACTCTGTCTTCATTTCTGGGGGTCCTTCCCCCCACCCAGAATACAACCTGGCGGAGGCAGGGAGACTTCGTTCCGCCATCGCCCCACCTCTCTGCCCCCTCACCCCACCAGTCCCAGAGACATAGATAAATGACGTGTTGCTTTCCAAACAAAGGACCAGACAGAATTGGGGCTCCTTAACCCCCCAGGGACCTATCAGGACTCCTCCACCCCAAGGCTCACGACTAAGTCCAGCTGCCCTTTCAAAACGCAGGGCGTGCGGATGGGGGAGACGTCCACCAACATCGCCATGCTGAACATGGACGATGCCCTCAAGGTCAGGGTGAAGGACGGCTGTGACGTGGGGGACCCGTGCACCTCCAGCCCCTGCCCTCCGCACAGCCAGTGCCGCAACTCGTGGGACAGCTACGTCTGTGTCTGCGACAAAGGTGGGCGACCCCCGCTCGTCCCCCCCTTCCCTGAGGCCTGTCCGCCCAGCCGAGGGCGACGCCTTTGGTGTTGCAGGTGCAGTGAGGACGCCGAGCGGGGCGGCGGCTTCCCCCCCAGCTCTCTGTGGGTGTGGCAGCCCCGAGCTTTGGTTTGGAATGAGGGGCGGCCTTCTCTGCTGGAACGTGTCTCGTCCTCACTGGGCAGGGGCACCCTCCGGGCCCCATCCTCAGGGCTCGTGATGAGCCGAGGGAAAGAATTAGGGAAAAGTCCCCATTTTAACAAGGGTACTTTTAGTGTTTGCTTTGAACTCTGAGGTGCCGGGGTCGTGCTCAGCTGGCACCCCCTACCGTGTGTCCTGGGGCGGCCAGTCCCCTCTGCCCCCCGGTTGCCACCGTCCCGGGGTGCCGGGAAGCCCTCTTGTCTGTCTGTCCCAGTCTGACCCACCGAATGCTTGTGCTCCCCGTGACTACGCCGAGTGCCCTGGCACGTTGCGTCTCAGGGAGTGCACACGCCGAGTTGTCTCACACAGGGGGTCTGGCTCCGCAGGCGGGCCTGCCCTGCCAGCGGCCGGCCCTGGGGCAATGGTAACACTGGCCTGTCCCCACAGGGCACTTTGGAAGGAACTGTGTGGATGTCTGTCACCTGAACCCCTGCGAGCACATGGCGGCCTGCGTGCGCAGCCCGGGGGCCCCGCGGGGCTACGTGTGCGAGTGCGGGGCCCAGCACTACGGGCGGTACTGCGAGAACAGGTAAGCGACCCACCCCGCTCCGCCGCCTCGGGGCCGCGCGGGGCCGCTCCCGACACGGCGGCTCCTCTTCATCACCTCACCCGAAACACATGTAATTCTGACGGAAGGACCCATTCTTTCCCTCACATTGGGCATGAAATGAATGAGCATCTGATTGGGCATCCCAGACTCACGCTTGGTGAGCACGTTCCACTTGGAGACCCACAAACGACTCGTGTGCCTGGAGCCACGGGGCTCGAGCAGGCGGGGCCCGAGACATGGGAAGACGCGCGTCACCGCGCTAAACACTGTCATCATGTCCGACGTGCAGAGAGTCCTGGGTGTTGCAGGTGACTCGTTTCCCGAGCTGGGTGCCCGGTTCCCCACTGGCCGTGGTCCTCAGCCCGTGCCCGCCGTTCGGGTGCAGAGCCGCGTGGGCACCCGCAGCTGCACCTGGCAGGGTTGTCTCGCTCTGCTCTTTGTCACGCGGGGCAAAGCGTGCTGTAACACTGCCCGTGAGTGAGACGCAGCCGCGCCCTCAGCTCGTGATCTCGCTGGGAGACGGGCACCCGTCTGGATGACGGGATGGGAGGCAGGGAGGCCAGGGGAGCGGGCATTTCAGGGGCAAAGCAGCAGCGGGGCCTGAGAGCCACGGTGGGAGGAGGCTGCCTGTGCGGCCGAGTGGGCCAGGTCTGGAGGCTTTGCTGTCCCAGCACGTCCTGCGCTCGGGAGGCAGACAGGCCTGGGAAGGGCCTGCCTCGCATGAGGGAGCAGAGTTCAGCTCTGCGGGGACCTTGGGGCCAGGGGTCTGGGTCTCAGAGGCTCCAGTTCCCTTGTGGAGCAAGGTTGGAGCAGGCAGGAGCCAGAGCAGGGGGCCCAGCTTGCAGGCCGTGCGGCGTCCCCAAAGCCTGGTGCTGCAGGCATTCAGGGCTGAGGAAGCGGTGAGCGAAGCGGCCCACCAAGGCCCTGGGGTCCCCACACAGTAAGTGCATGGCCATGAACACCAGAGTGGAGCCCCCAGGCCCGGGAACTCTGCTTCATTTGTTTTCATGGCCCTGCTGTGTACACAGTCAATGCTTAATAATTGCTCGTCAGGTGAATGAGAGTATGAGGTGGACAGGTAGGTGAATGGAGTGCCACCAGTCAGGGTAGGAAGCTCAGGACAGCACTTGATTTCGAGGAGCCTGAGGGATATCGGCGGGGTGATGTCACACAGGTAGACGGGTCTGCAGGCGATGCTCAGGTCAGCCATCAGGTCAGGAGAGGTGGTAGGGTGACAGCGACAGGCAGCAACCAGCCCCTGGGAGGCGGGGCTGGCCTCATCACCTTCGACGTCACTCTCACCTTGGAGTCTGCTGGTGCAGGCTGACCAGGTGGGACTGGGCAGGTGTGGCGATTCGGAGCCCATGGGTTCCCACCCCTGGTCACACTGAGGCAGACGGCATTCTGCGGAAAGCTGCTCCGAGCCTCCGTGGGCCTGAATCTGTCCCTGGGCCCCAGGGTGCTGCAGAGCCCTCGTGGCACACCCTGAGCCGGCAGAGCCCAGGCCTGGGGATCTGGGGCCAGGTATCACTGAGCCCCGTGGCCAGGCGTCACAGTGTGGTGCTGAGGCAGAGTCTACGTGTGTATGTCCTGCTGACAGCGAGCCGGGGCTGGGGTTCTCGCCTGTGTCTTCCCGGTAGAAGAAAAAAGGAAGGAAATTATTTAAAAATGACAGTTCTGTAGGTAGAACCCTTCCAGATGTGGGTCCCTCAAGGCTGGGGTCAGGACACGAAACTCCAAGACCCCTAAGGGCAAAGGCAAGCCAGGAAAAACTGAAGTCCTGGGAAGGAAGGCAGGGTCCAGGACCAGGCCAGCCAAGGCCCCGCCTCCGACAGGCTTCTCCGGAAGGACCGTGAGGCACTCCTTCCACCTGCCGCCTGTCTTCCTCACAGAGTCGATCTTCCGTGCCCCAAAGGCTGGTGGGGGAACCCTGTGTGCGGGCCGTGCCACTGTGCCGTCAGCAAAGGCTTCGACCCTGACTGCAACAAGACCAACGGGCAGTGCCAGTGCAAGGTGAGGTCCGGCCTGCAGGGGGCCAGCGGGGACGCGTCCCCCACCTACACCCTGCGTGCTGAGCCTGGGGACATGGCCACAAGTGTACCTGGACACGGTCACACACATGTCCTGAGCCCAGGGAAATCAGTGCACACGACACTGATGTGGGTTGAGGGTTTGTGCTGCCTGCCGTGGCACTGAGTACCCCCTGGCTGTTTTCACCTGTGAGCTGGTTTGGACCCCAGGAACTGAGTCCTCAGCGCCACAATCTGTGAGCAACAGGGAACTGAGCGCTTTCTGTGCTGTTAGCTCAGCCTTGGCACAAGCTGTGGTTTTCCTAGCAGGCCATTGTCCTGGTCTTTCATCCAACCAGCATTCAGTGACACCCAAAACTGTCAAATAGGAGAAGCCTAGAGCACACCCCGCCTCCCCAGTCTGACCCCTGTTTGTGATGGGGCGCACCACGCCTCTTGTCCCAGCCCAGAGTCTGAGTCTGAGCGCAGAGCCCCGCCCCCACCTCGTGTCACAGCGCAGAGCCCCGCCCACTGCCTCCTGTCTCTGTGCAGAGCCTCACCCCCGCCTAGGGTATCGAGGGCAAAGCCCTGCCTCTTGCCTCGAGTCTGATCGCAGAGTCGCATCCCCAATTTTGCTTGAGTGCACAGTCCAGCCACGGTCTCGTGTCTGAGCTTAAAGCTCCATCCCTGCCTGGCATCAGAGAGCAAAGCCCCCTCCCCGCCCGGTGTCTGAGTGCAGATCCCCGCTTCCCGCTAGAGTCTGAGCACAAAGCGCCATTCCCCGCTCCTGTCTTGAGTGCAGAGCACTACCCTCCGCCTCGTGTCTGAGCCCCATTACCACCTCCAGCCTCGAGTCTGAACGCAAAGCTCCGCCGCTCTGTCTGAGTGCAGAGCCCTTGTCCCTCGTCTCAAGTCTGTGCGCAAAGCACCACCCTCTGCCTCCTGTCTCAGCCGAAGCCCCATTCCCGCCTACAGTCTGAGAGCAGAGCCCCGCCCCATGACTTCTGTCTGAGCGCAGAGCCACGCCCCCGCCTACAGTCGTATGCAAAGCTCCGCCTCCCGCCTGGTGTCTAAGCCCAAAGCCCCATTCCCGCCTACAGTCTGAGCGGAGCGCCTCCCCCTGACTACTTTCTGAGACCGGAGCCCTGTCCCTGCCTTGAGTCTGAGGGCAAAGCTCCGCCCCCCTCCTGTCTGACAACAGCCCCTCCCACCTCCTCAAAGCCGCATTCCCGCCTCCAGTCTGAGAGCAGAGCCCCGCCCCTAACTCCTGTCTCAGTGCGGAGCCCCGCACCTGCCTCCAATCTGTGCACAGAGCCCCATGGCTGCCTGAGTCTTGAGTGCAAGGCCCTGTCTTCCCTAGAGCAGGGGTGTCAAACTCATTTTCACCGGGGGCCTCATCAGCCTCGAGGTTGCCTTCTAAGAGCCGAGTGTAATTTTAGGACTGTATAAATGTCCTAAACACTTAGGACTCCATAACAGTTAAGCGAGAGCTAGGCGCTGCTGCTGGCGAGAAACAAGGTGCTGGGTGGATAAAAAAAGGTCAAGGGCTGGATTCGGCCTGTGAGCCTTGTGTTTGCCACGTGTGTGCTAGAGTCTCAGCGCAAAGTCCCGCTCCTCGCCTGTTGTCTAAATGCAAAGCCCCATTCCCGCCTGATATCTGAGAGCAAAGTCCCATCTCTGCCTTTAGTCTGTGCGCAAAGCCCGCCCACGCCTCCTGTCTGAATGCAGAGCCCCGACCCCCGGCTGGAGTCTGAGCGCAAAGCCCCGCCCCCTGGGTGGAGTCTGAGCGCAAAGCCCCGCCCACTGCCTCCTGTCTGAGTGCAGAGCCCCATTCCTGCCCGTGTATGAAGGGAAAGACCCGCCCCTGCCTGTTGTTCGAGCGCGCTGCTGTGTTCTCAGCCCTAAGCCTGTAAGACCCCTACCTCCTTGGCTCGGGAACTTGTTGTGCACCTTCAGCGTCCTGTTAGCAGCTGCTGTTAAGCTACTGCGACTGCCCAAGGTAAAGAAAGGTCTGCTGGTAAAAGTAGCCGCTTGGTGAGCTACAGGTGCCATCATCACGAGGATGCTCTTGCACCCCAGGAAGAGGAAAGTTCCATTGCTGGGGCGCGTTCTGACGCTCCCCGGCACTCTTCAGGGCTCCCGAAACGTGACTTGTCTCCTGAAATGCTTTAAATGGAAAATCACAACAGCCATAGGGGAACCAGGACCGGGCTGGTGGGGCACCAGGGGGCGGCAGGGGGCCGCAGGGGTGGGAGGGCGGTAGGGATGGGTACTTTAGGAAAACGTGCCTAGAATTTTTTTTCTTGTAAAAAATTATAAGACGTGCAGAAAGGAATTTAAAGGGAGACAGTGACATCCATCTCCCCTCCCAGGGTGACCGTTAATATGGGTGTGCCTCCTCCCAGCACTAGCACACACGCAGTCGGGACCCCGTGCGGACTGTTCCGTGTCCCTGCTGACACAGAAGCGGTGACCCTGGCCAGGACTCTGCCCGGGTCACAACCCAGTCCAGTTTTCAGTGTGGGCGCTTGAGTGATTGGTGTGGCCAGCGAACGGCTGAGCTGGATACAAACCCAGGACTTTCTGGATCTGAAGCTCATGCCCTTGACCCTGACCTGCCCAGTGACAGACGTTCAGGCAGCTTCTCATTTCTTCAGAAGTTCAAAAGAAAGCGCGGCGAAGACCATTCTCGTACCCGTGTCTCCGTTTGAGTCTCTGGCCCTTTGTAGGATGAGTGGGCAGGTGGCCACAAAAAATTCACTAAGAAACAAGAGTGGGTTGCTTTCCTGGAGAATGCCCCTGTCCGGCGTGGCCCCGGGAACGTGGGCAGAGGGCAGCGGAGAGAGGCCCGCGGGCGGCGGGTGCCTGGACGTGGCCCAGGACTCACCCCAGGTGCCCCGCCGGCCTCTGGAGTCGCACGCGCTGCCCTGGCCTTTGCAGGAGAACCACTACCAGCCCCTGGACCAGGACGCCTGCTTGCCCTGCGACTGCTTCCCGGACGGCTCCCACAGCCGCGCCTGCGACGTGGACACCGGGCAGTGCGCCTGCAAGCCCGGCGTCATCGGCCGCCAGTGCAACCGCTGTGACAACCCTTTCGCCGAGGTCACCGCGCTCGGCTGCGAAGGTCTGCGGTGCCCCTTGACCCCCTTCAGGCCGTATCGTGGGACAGGCTGCTGGGCGTGTGTGCACGCATGTCTGGGTTTGGGGAACGCCCAGCAGCCTCAGGGTCTGGTTGTGCCCACGTGGCCTCTGTGACCCTGGCCCGTCATCAGAGCCGGGGTCACCCCCACCCATTCTAACTGCTGGGTGGGAGGTGCGAGGGGCCCGTTTTGCTGGGGGCAGAGGGCCCTGCACATGCGGGACGGACATGGCTGAGCCGGGCTGAGGGCTTTCCTGCCTCTGTCCCCCAGTGATCTACAGTGGGTGTCCCAGAGCGTTTGAAGCTGGCATCTGGTGGCCGCAGACCAAGTTTGGGCAACCTGCCGCGGTGCCATGCCCCAAGGGGTCCGTGGGTAAGTGCCGTGGCCTGTGACGTCCACTCCCAGCAGGAAATCTGGGGGAGGCACGTGGTTTGCGGGAGCGCTGGCGGAGGCCGTGGAACTCGTGTTCGGTGTTGAAAGACCTTGTTCGGCCGAAGTGTTGGGGGAAGATACGGAACTTTTCCCTTAACGATAAGTGAAAAAACCTGTGGGGGGGTGGTACAATGGCGGCCCACAGAGCGCCGGGAACGTGTGAACTGTTTCTTTGCTCAGCACGGGGGTTCCCTTTGCAGAACGGGGTGGCAGCTGCATCTGCTCTTGAAGGGGTGTCGGGAGAGCGCACAGCTCGTGGCAGGCGTGGGGTGCATGTGGATCTGTGGGCACTCGGCCGACAGTCCAGCTGGCTTGTTGTGTCACGGACTTGCTCCGAGGTTTGCTCACCATGGCTGTGGCTGCTGCTCGGCCCTGGGCCAGCAAGGGTGCACATCTCCCCTGGGGTTCACACCTGGGCCATACGTGGGGTTTCGGTTCCCCCGGACAAACACGTGTTCATTAGTGATTAGAACTTGAGGTTTTGCGAGCTCGCTCTCTCTTTCCCAGGAAACGCAGTTCGGCACTGCAGCGGCGAGAAGGGCTGGCGGCCCCCCGAGCTCTTCAACTGCACCACGGCCTCCTTCGTGCGGCTCAAAGCCACGGTAGGGACGGGCGTGGGGAGGGGCTGCTGGGACCGTGTGGCCAGACCCTGGCGTGGCTCAGGGCACGTCTGCTCTTTCTCCTTGAGGACCCAGCCCTGCGTCCGAGTCTGCAAACTCCGAGCCCCGAGAGTTGAGGCCCTGGGTCGTGTCCCAGGGCTGACCCTGCTTCCGCCCCTCCCGCCCTTCCCTCGGTGCCTCAGCTGCTGTATTTTTCCAACGGCTTTTTGGCCCGACAGACGCTCCTTTCCTGTGCTGCAGTTGTCAGCTAGGCTCCCTTTGGGGTTTTGGGGGTTTCTCAAGTTCTTTCCTGACCAGGCAATTCCCCCGGAAAGTGGTGTGGGTTTCTGAACAAGGAGGACCCCGCGCAGCCACACACTAGGTTTGCAGACATCGCCTTTGCTCCCTCGTCCCAGAATGAGAAGCTGAGCCGGAATGAGACGCGGCTGGACGGCGCCGGGGCCCTGCGGCTGGCCAAGGCGCTGCGGAACGCCACACAGCACGCCGGCTCGCTCTTCGGCCACGACGTGCGCACGGCCTACCAGCTGCTGGCCCGCGTCCTGCAGCACGAGAGCCACCAGCAGGGCTTCGAGCTGGCGGCCACGCGGGATGCCGACTTCCACGAGGTAGGGGGCGCGGACACGTCGTCCCTCAGGGAGCCCCGCGTGGGCAGGATGGGCTGCGAGCTCAGGGGGGCGTCCTGCAGGGGCTCCGAGGGTGTCTGTAGTGCGCGCTTGGCTGTGCGAGATCTTTGTGCCCAGTATCCCCCGGGCCAAACCCCCCTTTACAAACACGAGCCCAGTCCAGTTCCCTGACCAGCGAAACTGATTACGGACATTAGAGCATCTCAGGAAGGGCACAGGCGGGTCACAGTCGTGGGGACAGAAACGGATGGCTGCTAGCAGCTGACCGTTTAGTTTGGGCCAGACGGCGCTCTATGTGGTTTATGTGAATTAGCTCACCGATTCCACACACACATCCATGATGTGGTACAGCCACCCCCCAGTTCACAGGTAAGTAAACTGAGGCACGGAGCACCAAGGGCTCACAGCCCCTGAGGAAGGGGATTCCGGAGTCTCTGCTCCGACCCACACACCCTGCGGCCCAGCTTTCGGAGGGCATGGCGTCTCCGACAGCGCCCTGTTGTTCAGTCACTGGCCCCTAAGAAACATCCGTTTAGAATGACGAGTGAGGAGTCTCATTCCTCCGGACGTTTGCAAACTGCTCTTGGGGCACAGAGCCGCCTCGCTTCCTCTCCGCCTCCTTCTGGGCCTCCCTGTCTGTGCAGAACACTGGGGGGTCCCCTCTGTCCACACAGAGCCTGGGGGTCCCCCCTGTCCACACAGAGTCCTGAGGGTCCCCCTGTCCATGCAGAGTCCTGGGGGACTCCCCTTGTCCATGCAGAGTCCTGGGGGTCCCCCCTGTCCACGCAGAGTCCTGAGGGTCCCCCTGTCCATGCAGAGTCCTGGGGGACTCCCCTTGTCCA
>PVJI01010589.1:0-59700 GCA_004026765.1 Micronycteris hirsuta
GTACAGGAGCTGGGAATCTCCCGACGTGAAATTTGAATGCTGGCTCCGCGGCTGACCTGGAAAGTGGGCTAAGGCCACTGTGCCTCAGTTTCCCAATCTTGCAGATAAGGAAAGTGGCTAAAACATGCTCAAGATCCTGCAGACGTTAGGAATTATTATTCATACTTCTGTGACTGGTCAGGAACCGCAAGGAGACTCACAGCAAAGAAACTGAGAGACGCAGCCTGTCCTCAGGGAGGGGCAGGGGACAGCTGGGAAGGCAGGGACAGTGGAGGAAAAATGTCGGGGCTCCTATGCGGGATTGTGGTGGACGGGTGGTCAGGAAAGGGTGGGAGGGCAGCCAGAAAACAAGATAAAAACAAGTGACAGACCTGTCGTTCCTGTTGTTCCTTGTGGGGCAAACGTTGGAGAGACTTCTCCTAATCCTAGAATGCCTTTTCTTCCCCCTCTTCCTCTCTCTCTCTCTCCCTCATTTACTTATTTATTTATGATATATTTAGGCTTCACTCTTTAAATTTATATAAATTTTTTACATATTTTTTTTCTGTCTTGGCTTTATTCTTTAAATGTACATAAACAATTTGGTTTATGTTATAAATAATCAATGGAAAAAAATCACCAAGGACCACAAAAACATAAGTAGAAATTAAAGAGCACAGCCCTTCCAGAATGTTTTACTATTTTTACTTATGTAGCAATAAAAGGCCAGTGCCCCTAGTCCTCAATAATCAGTTACTCTTTACTGAGCACCCCTAAGAGCCAGGCACAAGGCCCCTACCGTTTTCCCTTCCAGTCCGCTCATCACAACTCGATCGGAGCTAATTACTAGGGCTCATGAACCTCAGAGGCCATGCGACTTCCTCGCGCTCCAAAGGAGGCAGAGACGTTGACGCTCGACCTCCACTCTAGAAGTTTCTACCCCTGGGTGATATTCTGAGACCCTTACACATCACAGTCTCTCCTGACTCTCTCTCTCTAATCAACAAACACCATGCCTTGGAGGCAAAGGCATATAAAGTGAAAAAAAAAGGTTTTGTGTTTACAATGGTTGGCGATCGTTATCTGCATGGTTACAAAGCTCAGCACTGTTTTGTAAGCACAGGCTCTGGAGAACGCAGAGAGAGCACGCTCGAAAGCAGGGTGGGAACTGATGGAACAGAACCAAACCCCGGTGATGTCAAGGTATATTTAGTTTTTGCTCAGATGTGCTTCCAAAACATGACTGGAAGAGCCCAGAGTCATCTAACGCTATTTCTTTATTTATACAGGTCTTTTATGTACACAAGCCCACAGAACCGTTTCTTACGGAGAAGCATTCAAAGGAACACAGGACACGTTTCTAGATCCTTTCATCCAAGGATATGAAAGCACCTTCTGGACACGCCCTTTGTTTCTGCTAAGTAAATCTCTTCGGCCCATTTCAGAGACAGGTACAACCGAATGATAAAAAGTGGGAATTCAAACTCATATCTTACCCTGGGATCACTAAGTCCTGAGTCTGAGAGCCAGGGGGACTCTTTCGGTACAAGGATTTTATGTGCAAAGATTTCTTCCCGTTTTCTCTGAAAGGGGCATCTTTAAAACAATTTTAAGAAATTCTGCTCAAATACACACAAAATGCACTACCTTCACCATCTGACGTGGACAGTTCGGAGGGTTAAATACCATCTTCACCACCCCCAGGCACAGAGCCCCTCCCGTCATCACGAGGGAAACTAGACCCTTAAACAACCCCCTTCCTGAAGGCCCTGGTCTCCATGGTCCTCCTCCCTGCCTCCATGAACGGGACGGCTCTACGTCTCTCAGAGAGTGGCGTCATACAGTGCTGTTCCCTGGTGACCGGCTCACTTCACTTATCATAACATCCTCCAGGCGCATCCGTATTGTAGCATGCGTCCCAACTTCCTTCTCAACGCTGAGTTATGCCCCACGGCATGGCCAGCCCGCACCTTGCCTACCCGTTCATCCATCCACGGGCATGTGGGCAGCTGCTGCTCTTTTGCTATTGTGAGGAAGGTACGGACGCACAGCTGTCTCTTCGAGACCCTGCTTCCAGTCCTTTGGGGTTTCTATGCAGAAGCAGAACTGCCGGGTCATATAACCCGTCTATTTTTAATTGTTTGAGGAGCCTCCATCCGGCTTTCCACAGTGGCTGTACCACTTTACATTCCCACCAGCCATGCACAGGGTTCCAGTTTGTCTACATAATTTCCAACACTTGTTATTTTCTGTTTTTTTTTTTTTTTTTATACTAGTCAACCTAATGGGTGTGAGCTGGCATCTGACTGTCCTTCTGAAAGGGATACGAAGATTTCAAAATTACTGAGAGTAATTCCAATTATTTTAGAGGCCAGTGGTGGGGAGCAATCGCTATACTCTGTCATGAGTTACAAGTCCCCATTCTCCTTCTCTTTGGACACCATGTCCTATATGCCTCCACATAAACAGGCATTGAAGAGCTCGTCATGGCCACATTTGCCTCGTCTTCTCTCTGGACTTCTCGTCTCAAAAGGGTGTGTGTTTTTTCTCAGCTTCCCTTGATGGCTAGATGATTATAAAGCATAAAACAAAACAAAAAACCCTAAATTAAAAAAAAAAAAGAGCAAGTCTGGAGCTGAATGCGTGTAACTGTCAAAGCAGAGGGTAGGCTGGAAGCGGCGAGGGCCAGTGGGCAGGGGGCCTCTGTTGCCCTTGGCCCCAGACCTGGAAGACAGTAATTACTCCACAAATATTTTCTGAATTTTTTTTAATCCTCACTAGAGGACATCTTTATTGATTTTTAGAATGAGAGAAAGAAGGAGAGAGAGAGAAACATTGATTGGTTGCTTCCCATTTGTACGCGCCTCAACTAGGGATCAAACCCACAACCCAGACATGTGCCCTGACCAGGGATCAAACCTGCAACCTTTTTTGGACGATGCTCCAACCAACTGAACCACCTGGCCAGGGCCATATTTTCTGAATTTATGTTGAGTGGATGAACCACAGGAATGAAAGGAGCTCTTCTTGGGCCTATAACCCAATCTCCAGAACACTTCCTCAAAGTCATACTTCTATTAAGCAGCAGCAGAAAACAAGATCAGAGCGCTGGAAGAGATGGCCGCTTCAGCCGTCCATCTTCATAGCATGCGAAGCGGTCCACGCACGACCTGTTTAGTCCTTACCACAGCTCTTGGTGTTGGTATTGCTAGCTGCCTTGTATTGGGCAGAAAAAGTAATGGAACTGCTTGTTTCATGTCCTTCCTCACTATTCTGTACCCACTCCCTGCTCTGTATCCCCTACTCATGGCTAGAGTGCCAAAAGTCTCCCCAAAGCACCTATGCCCTCCAGAATTCTCAAAGCTGCACAGCTTCCCCGAAGCCTTCGTGGAGATAAGTGAAAAGGTAGTGAAAAGGTACCGCCTGTGAAAAAGTAGCTTGCTTTCCGACAGCAAAATTCCATTGTTAAGTCACTTAAAACCCACATTTTCCTACAGAAATCTCTCAAGGGCTACACAAACCATTTACCATTTTGTTCTCAGAATTCTGTGATTATCAGCAGATAAAACTGGGTACTTGGGGAAGTTTGAGTCCAGAAATCTATCCAGGTAAGTTATTAAATCTGCTTCTCTCTCTCTCTCTCTCTCTCTCTCTCGTGTGCACACACGCCCCAACAACAAATGAACAAACAAACAAACAAAACCTGGCATCTGACGAAAATCTCTGTTGGGAATACCTGCTGTTCAAAATACGCTCTGCTGGGAGGAATGGCTCACCCCTTTTATTCACTTTTAAAAAGCAATAAAATTAAAAGCAATCAAACTCGAGTGCCCTTATAAAAAGAACAAGGGAGAATGCTCTGACTTGCATACCTGAGGTATGATTGACATGTTCTTCCGTAAATCGTGAAGTCCAATTTCGGTTGTCAAGATCTTATCAATCCAAATTTTACCTTCGGGTTCTGACAATCTAAAAAGGGCTGAGATGAGGGAACTCTTTCCAGCTCCTGTTCTTCCCACAATGCCAACCTGTGAAGAGATCCAGGAGAGATTAAGCAAAAACAATGCGCCACAGACCTAGGAGAAGCCTTGGCTGTTGAAGAGGAATTAAGGAAGTTCCTTACTCAATGCAGTCCAAGTTTCTCACCTTTGACACTGTTGCCATTTCGGGCCAGATAACGCCTTGTTGTGTGTATGTGGGGGCTGTTTGGTGCTCTGTAGGGTGTTTGCCAGTCTCCCGGCATTCTATCTACCAGATGCCAGCAGCACCCCCAAACTGGGGCAACCAAAATGATCAGACGCTGACAAGTGTCCCTGGGGGTGAGGGAGCAAACTGCCCTGGTTGAAATTCTCTCTGTCTAAAGAATAGTTAAAAACAAGAGAATCTATCTCCTGGCAGTGAGAAGCCGGCAGTCTTGTATGTGGTCAGTGAGAAGTCAGCTTTTAAATTAGCTTCTTTCCTGTGTGTGGGTATTGTGAACCTGAAATTTCTTGGGTAATTTTATTGATATGTCCACAAATCAAGTCAGAAGTGTTATACATAAAGTATTCATTTCCCCAGAGTTCGAGCTTTTAAGAAGAATTGTTGTTTGGTAAAGAAACGAAATCATTTCTGGGTGTTCAAAGTCTGGTTATGTTCTGTCTTGAAAGGATACGTTTTAAAATTCTAAAATGTTAAGTCTCGGTGTCTTAAAAGACAGCGAGTGGCCAAAATACACATAATGGAATCAACAATAACAACGACGTAAGTAACATTTGCTATTTATATGAGGTCTTTCATCTGAGCCGTTCAAAAGGCATTTTACAAACCAATTAATAGTTATAAATTTCTCCTTGGGAAAGAAACGTGTCAAGTATCAGTCTAGTTATTAAAACTAAAGCAGAGAGAAATTAAGTGTGCTGACAATAAGATCAAAGCATCAACATAATGCATGTAAAATGCTGGTCAGGAATGGAACAGGACTGTAAAACCTGGCTTTTAGTTGTGTGCATTTACATCTGAATGCAGAAACTGGCTTTTTTTTTTTTTTTAAACCAATGAGCTTGCCCAGCTGAAAACTCCCAAATGGTGGGAGGTTCCCAAGAGATGAGATCTCTATTTAGGAATCTGGAATCGGTGAGGGGGCATAAGACCCACTTTCACTCATCGGTGAATTAATTCAGTAGATTTCTAAAACTCAGCGCTTCCAACACAGAAGAACTAAGCCTTTCTGAGCACCGAAGACATGGTGGGAATGACATATATTTTCTCATTTGAATACCTCCAAAGCTGTAAAGCTTAATCTGCAAAATCACTAATAGCATTTCAAAACAGAATTTATCTTTTTTTATATGCAAGTGAGGCAGCAAGCAATGAGGGGCACGCACATCTGCCTGTTTTCTCTGCTCCCACGCACATTCCATTGTCTCATCGATCTGAACAAAACACATGTTCAAAGATGAAATTATTAACAGGTTCAAGATAGCATCAGCAGGGCTTTCAACCAGGACCTTTGAGAAAGCAGGGCTCCTCGAATGGCACTTTCTGCACGCCTGGGAAGAGTCAGCCTGCCTGCGGTTCTTAAATGCTGTCATCGGGCTGAGAGCCCCAGACCCCGATCCCGGCATTTAGCCCCTGAACCACTATGACCAAACTCTCTCTCTTGATGACACTGCTTTTCTGACTGTATTAATTTTGCTTTTTTGTCTTCGCCGCTGCTTCCATGTCAAAATTACTGGCTAATCACAGGACCCGCTGACTGGGACCAGCAGGGTGGGTGGCATTCCTTTCCCCAGCCCCCGGGAAGCTCCCTCCTGTCTCCAGGGCGGCTTTTCTAGACCATGTTCAAATCTCTTCCCCGTAGAGTTGAGTCTCCTCGTTCTCACTAAGCCACACTTTTTCTATGTTGATATATCCTTTTCTTGATTAGGTGTTTTGTCCAAAGGATACGTCAGAATTTACTCAGCCATTTACCTACTGCTAGAATGCAAGTTCCTTTTAGTCTTCCTCTAGCACTATGACATTGCAAGGATTAGTATGCATCCCTCACTCGGGGAAATGAACCTGCCTCCAATTTTACTGAATAGAACACATAAGGTTTGGCATCCTTCTTTCCCAAACTTATATACGTCTCCTCATGCAAGTTTCTGCTTCCTGTCCGTGGGTGGGTTCCCTGAGAAGCCGACTCTGAGAGGGAAGTTCATTAGATACCACTCTCAGGAGTAACACCCATGTGAGGAGGTGAGCGATTTTTTTCCACAAAAAAAAAAACACCAAAAAAACAACAACACAAATTTATAGAGGTTAAATGTAAGAAAAATGACTTCAGCTAATTTTATTATCTTCGTTGCCATTTCTGTACCATATGGTAAGTCCTCCTTTGCATTTCACGGGCAGGCCGTTTTCTGCTAACAGCAGGCCACAGTGCATTCGTGCGTGGCTCGGGTGCTTTTCGGGGTGTTGACGTGGCGAAAAAGTCCACTTACTTTCTTCCATAAAATAAAAGACACATCTTTCATTTTCACCAATAACTTGATTGATTTGGGTATTTTGAGTATGCTGGCTATCTCTTGCATGGTGTAATGTTGATTGTTCTCAATTAATGTGTTGATTCGATTGCTCTCAATTTCAACTGATCTACCAGACCACGGAGCATTACCCATCAAGGAGCATCCAGAACGAAACTTCGCAAACCACTTTTGACCCCCTCTGATCAGTCACAACACCTTCTCCATACACTGCACAAATCTTTTTTTTTTTTTGCATTTCAGTTGCATTTTTACCTTCCTTGAAATAATAAAGCACAAAATGCCCCAAATATTGGGTATTCTCTTCCCTTTCCAATATTAAAATGGCTGCACAAAAATTCACCAATTTCGATGTTGTTTTTCTAATGCACACTGATAGGATGGCTGTCACAATACAATCTAAGAAAACTGGCTTCGAATGAAGTTAAAAGACAATGAAGCGCTACTAGAGCCACCTTACGGAAAAAAACAAACGAACCTGTGGGCTAACCCAACACCCCTGGTGTTCTCATATGTAAATCAACTCACAGACACACACAAGAAACCACGCCTCTGAGAACGTGCGCATGTTCCCGTGCTGTCTGTCGGCGCCGCTGGAACCGATGCGTGTGTTCACACTGGAACATCTGTAGATTGGTGGTGACTGGCCGAGATGTGGCGGGAGTACTCCAGGCGGTTTATGACCACAGGACCCTGAGCTCCAAACTCAAGTGAGGATAGTGAGTAAAAAGAAAACCTGCCTCTATTTCTCTCTGCTGTTCAGTCATCAAAACTAAGCCTGAGTCTGTCGCAGGTCCCCAGTGGGTTTTGCTGATTGCCCATGGAGAATGTCACCGATATCAGTAAGTCTGCATTCACTGACACCAAAGAGACACCTGGGATTTAGTCTTATTTCAGCTGCTGTGCAACTGCCCCTTTGTGTTCTCCCAGTTAGGCCAACGCTGGTCTCTGACCACCATGTCCACGAGGCGGACATTTGCCCCCGAGTCTGTCTTCATACGTCTAATTTAATGTGATCAACACCCAAAGCCCCATTCACAATAGGTCCTTCTCTCGACTTCCCCGCTTTAATCTCCTAGCTTCTTTTCCAGGCTCACGGGGGCTCAAAACGGTCACCTTATTCCTAGCTTTTTCCCACGCCAGCATGACCCTGAAGATGCTACTTCTGCCATGTTTCATGACCCCAATTCCCTCATTATAATGCTTGGTCATCAGCTGTGTGCAAGGATGCACAACCATTAAAAGAACAACAGACGAAATAAAACCATCCCTCTTCTTAATCATAATCACCGCAAGTAAACTAGAAAGAAAATGAATACTGGCAGTAACCGCGGCACTCTGATAAAGCCATTCTTAAGATGTTGATATATTTTCTTTCTGGGACTTGTGTGCGTGTGTTCTTAAAGATACTAGCTCACATAGTTAAATAAAATGGGATTAATATGAACATATTATTATAACCTGCTTTTGTTTACCATTCCATAACACTTCTTTTAATGGCTACATGATATTACAGAATGTGATCATTTATTCATCAAATCCCCTGTTTGTAGATACTTTATTATTATAAATAACTCTGTGTTAAATATCCTCAAGTTAAATCTTGGCCAACAACCTTAGCTATTTCCTTAAGATACATTCTTAGATGTGGAATTGCTGAGAAACAGGAGCAAACATTTTCAAAGGAGGACGCTAAGCACTGCCAAACTACCCTCCAGAAATATATCAATTTCTATTCCGACCTGTTTCCCTGCACATTCACAAACCTGCGTGTTACAATTTTGTCGTCATCGCCGTTAGCTGCATTTCAGAGAGTAGAATCCCTCTCCCCACTGCAGCCTGCCAGGTGTATACAATCGATAGAGGCTTCCTGTCTTGTGCCGTCCCACTGTGGCTCATGTGTCCTTGCTTCTCAGGCTAAACTACCCAAGGGCACCTCTGTGCCCTGGGAAGTCTTTTCTACAAAACCGTCCCAACTAACTGCTCCGTCCTTAACCAGTTTCCTTGGGATTACTAAGTGGGGGTGAGGATTAAAAGGGGAAATGCATGTTACACACCTGGCAGGCCATCTCCCTGAAGGCCCTGCAGGTGTCTAGTCCTTCTGTCACTGAACCAGGGTGCGGGGCCTTTGCACACGCTGGTTCCACCCCCTGGAATGGCTTTCTCGTGCACTTCCACCCACTGAAATCCTGACCACATGGCACAAATTCTATCCCAAAGGCCCAATTTCTTGGAAACACTCTGCCTGTCCCCTAATGGATGTCATCTCATCTTCTTCCAAACTTCAACAAAAACTGTGACCTCCTTCTATCTTACACTGTGTCAATTTTTTTTAAATTCAAGAGTAGGGACTATTTTTTTTTAATTATTTTTAAATTTATTTTCAGAAATAGGGGAAGGGAGGGAGAAAGAGAGGGAGAGAAACATAGATGTGTGAAGAGAAACATCAACTGGTTGCCTCTCACACGCCCCTAACTGGTGACCTGGCCTGCAACCCAGACACATGCCCTGACTGGGACTCGAACCGGCGACCTTTTTGTTTTGCATGTTGGCACTCAATCCACTGAGACACACCAGCCAGGGCCACGGTAGCATCTGTATTAGGGTAGCAATACAATAACACCTATCTGTTGTAGGGCAGGTATTACCTATGCTGTCCTGCCCAAATGAGGCATTCCACTGAGGAGCCGGCCTCAGGCTGGAGAGATTTATGGAAAACCTGTTACCATACTGTCTAAGCATACAATAAGCCAAATGGAAAAGACTCAAGTGGCAGATGGATCCCGTCACTGTAAGTACAATTGCGAAGGGCCAACCCCTGCTTGTCCCGGGGCAGACAGCCATGGAGGCAGTCAGTGGAAGAGGTTACGCCTGGTTCATGCTGTGATAAGGACAGCTGTCTGTCCGAGTGTTTACTCTGCACTGGCCTCGCTGCGAGCAGGTGCTTGATAGGCCTTATCTTGTTTAAGTGGTACAACAGCCCTAGAGGTGAGGTCCTATTACTTCCATTTTGCAAGAGAGAAGTAGAGGCTTAGTAAGATTGATTAACCTGCCTGAGATAATAGAGCCTAGAAGTGGCAGGACGCAAACCCAGAGGTGTCTGCCTCTTGTCCACTTGCTCACGGCCTCCTTGTCACCTGGATGGCCTGGCACCTTGGGCCCTTCTGTTCGGCTAGAAGAGATAACGTGGGGAGAGGTGCAGGTTAAAGGAAATGGCCCACTATATGGATCCTATTGCCAGAGTGGGAAAGTATGAAGTGGACAGGAGTGAATGAAATGTGGTGGGTGGGACAAAAGAGCAGACGTCTCCGAGCAGAGAGGGTATCCGAGGCTGGGTGGGCTGGCTGTCCACAGAGAGAACGGGCACCCACATCCGGGGCTGGGAGAGAAAACTGCAGCTACTGGGGCACATGGTAGCTGGGAAACAGCACCCTATGTTCCACACAGAGCCCTGCCGTGAGGCAGGGAGGCTAACTTTTGACGGGGCCTCAAGTAATATTGCTCCACCTGGCTGTCTATGCGTCGGGCCCAGGCGGGGCCGGCCCACCAAGGAATACCTCTGGTCTCGCCCGGAGGCTGGTGTGGGGAAGGCGCAACAGCAGGATACAAAACTTCCTGTGCTGAAGACAGACTTTACTGAAAAGATGCAAATAAATGCACCAACTTGGAATCCCACAGAATTAGATTATAATGTAAACCCCGATCTGCAGAATATACAAGTAAATAAATCAGTAGGGTGGTAGTGACATAGAACTTTCTAGAGCATTGTGCCCAATCATAGGGGTTGGGGTAATCCATGAGCTTAACTTCACACTGTCAAAGGACATTTCATAGAAATCATGGGCTATAACTTTCGCAGGGCGGCAGGGTCTTTCAAACGGGATTTTGAGTTGTAAGCTCTGGGTGGTTCTGCGATTCTGCATTTCTAAGAAGCCCCAGGGGATGGAGGGGCTGCTGGCTCTGGCGCCAAGTCTGAGCAGTAAGGAAGCAGAAGGCAGCATGGGAAGTGGACCATCTGGGAGTGAGGGGACGGGTTTCTGAGAAAGTATTATGTAAAAAAGGAGCAAATGTAGAAAATTCATATTTTTGCACATTATAGCAAGGTCTAGTACACATCTGTAAAATGTATTATCCAAGTAATAGCTCTGAGCAAGAAAAAAATAATAATAAACCAAAATCAATCTACCTCTAGAGCTGGAAAATGCTTTGAAATGGCTCAGTACTCTCTAAAATGATCAAATCAACCACAAAATCATCTAAATGAAAAATGCAGCCAGTGTTTAGAATCTAACCAGGAAGGCCTAGGGTGCTATTTGCCTCATTTTGGTTCTTTATTTCCCTTGCTATTTCTTCTGTGAATTAGAATCCCGCTTAGTGCTTATTAGATTGTCTTGTTTACTACAACTTCCAGGAATCTGGACAGCAGAGGAAATCAGTGAGAGAGTTTAATAAAGCAACATTCTGCTGTGTTGACACATTCCCATGTGCCCTGCAACAGCCTCTCACAGTCAAATGCCTGACAGAAGGGGTGTCCCGGAATAACGGGGCTGGCGCAGGTGTGGGGGAGATGAAACCTGGGGTCTTCACGGGCAGAGTGAAATCACGCCACGGCTACACCTGCTGGATACAATCTACATACACAAATGGGGCTACCGGTGATGCTGCAAGTGGTCCAAGACACCAATCAAAGTCAAGTTCTTGGAGTTACTGTAACTCAGTCTCCAAGTTCCATTTTCCCTCAAGCATTTTAGAATCTCAGATAATCCTTATGACTTGGGGTTTTTTTTTTTCAGATTGAAGAATTCAGACCTGTTAAGTTTCTGAGTCCTAAGGCCGAGTTTCTCAGATAATTCATAGTGTCGGGTTTCGAGGGAAACTTAAGACGTGGGCAAATTAACAGAATTATGTCTGGCCCGTGAAACCTGACGGGCACGTCGTCTGCCAGTGAGCAAACCTCCCTGACGCGGCTCGGAGCGACAGGGTCCCACCACCAGCGGTAGTTACCGTTTTCCCGACACAGCACCCTCGCCCTCTTCCCCACCTACAATAAAACTGGAAATGAGGAGCCAGCTTGCACCATGTGACTCGCTAACACTGCTCCCTGGGTATCATTAGGGCATTAAGCTGAATGCTGATTCTTTCATGTCACAAAGGTATCATTCATTAAATTATGGCTATAGTCTACTAAATGGGTCTGTGGTGGAGAGAGAGCTTAAAAGAGCAGTTCTTAAGGCATTTAACACATCTAGGTAATGCGTTGTTTACAGGAGCTGTCTCGAGCGTCTGTTTTGGTTGCTGGTTGCCCCACACCTGCTCATTACTCACCCTCCCAGCCAGCGGTCCCTCGGCACCCACCGTGTGCCCAGCGGAATACCATTTCCTGGGAAACGCAGATGAAAACAAGATGCTCCCTGCCCTTCAGACGCCTCAGCGTACTGTGTGCTCAGACCCCAAATGACAAAGCATGGCATAAGTGCTATCTTTTATGTTTCGATCACAGTAAAATACACATAACGTAAAGTTTACCAACGTAACCATTTTTAAAAAAGATTTCATTGATTTATTTTTAGAGAGGGGAAGGGAGGGAGAAAGAGAGGGCAACATCAATGTTTCCCAGGTGAGACATCAATTTATTTTTAGAGAAAGGGAGGGAGAAAAACATCAATGTGTGGGTGCCTCTTGCACGCCCCATATTGGGGATCTGGCCCACAACCCAGGAATATGCCCTAGACTGGGAATCGAACCAGCAACCCTTTGCTTCACAGGCCAGCACTCAGTCCATTGAGCCACACCAGCCAGGGCCCAGTGTAACCATTTTTTTTAAGGGTACAGTTCAGTAGTGTTCAGTATACTTACATCTTGTGCAACCAGTCTCCAGAATTCTTTTTGCCTTGCAAAAAAAATAAATAAATAACAAAACCCTCTATACCCATCAAATACTAACTCCCCATTCACCTCTCCTCCCAGCTCCTGGCAACCACCAGTCTGCTTTCTGTCTCTATGAATCTGACTATTCTCCTAACCTCATATCGGCAGAATCATTCAGCATTTGTTCTTTTGTGCCTGGCTTATTTCATTTAGCATAATGTCCTCAAGGTGCATCCACAGGTCAAAATTTCCTTCATTTTTAAAGCTGAATAATATTGTGTTATATGGATTTACCATATTTTGTTTATCCATTTAATCCTGTGACAGACACTTGGGTTACATCCAACTTTTGGCTACCATGACAAATCCTTCTATGAACACGTGTGTACTATAAATGCTATCTTAAAAGAACATATAATGTGCTGTGGCAGAACTGAGGGTCTCGTAGAAGCAGATGCATTAGAGTTGACTCTGAAAACAAGGGGCTTTCACCAGCCTGGTACTGGGAGGAGAGGGCCGCTGAGGTCAAGGAGCAGGAGGACTGGATGCTTCAGGAGAACCCACATGCTACTCGAGCCCAGGGCGCATGTGCATGTCACAAATTGAGGCAAAGGGGTAGGTGGGAGAGAGCTTCCTGCAGCCTTGTCTGTTCTGCTTTAGCCACTTCTTTAAGAGCCTCAGCTGAGGGCCCCAAGTCCCATGCCTGTGAACTCAGACACTGGCAGGGCCAGGTCACACACCTCCTGTCAGTCCCCGACGTGTATCATTCCTGGTGCCCTTGGGTTTCCTTTCATTGACTCTGAGTGAGTCTCTGGGCCTTTCCTGCCTCCAGCTGGGGGCTCTGGTTCCTGAGTCCTGACTGGGTCATGGATTCCAGACTCTTTTCTGGTACCTGAGCGCTGCCCATATAGCCCCCGCAGGAGAGGTCCTGGGGCCTTGCTGCGGTTCCTGCAGGGGCTCACCCAGGCCAGGAGCTAGCAGGGGGCCCCTAAGGATCAGTCAGATCGGCATCTTAGAAAGACGCAGTCTGCTGGTGGGTGGGCAGGAGCATGACAGCAAGGGATCAAGGGCGGGTCAGAGAAGGTGAGGTGTACGGAATGGGCCAAGGGACAGAGGAGGCTGGAACCAAAGGCCACCCTGGCGAAGAAGGAAGAGAAGGATCTGAAAAATACAAAGAACTCATCATCGATAGGAACTCGATATTAGAGGGCCAGTGCCAAGTGGCCAGGGTTGACTTCCAAGACCTTAGGAATGAATGACTAGATATTGGACGGAGTACCCTGGGTCAGGTGAAGGTCTAGCCCCGGGGCCCAGGGCTCAGCAACCAGCACAAGGCAGTGCACGCCATGAGGAAAGAACTGTTGGTGTTCACTTTCACGGTCAGTTTCCAGGAAAGATTTACCTAGAATCACCTAATTTGCACACAAAGACGCCAAGAAGCAGGTGCACTGCTACATCTTTGGTTGACATTTTAAAGAGGCAAGACGGTTCAAACAAACCTTTTCTCTCGCTTTAATGAGAGCCGTCAGGTGCTTCAGGACCAGGGGCCCGTCCAAACTGTACGTGAAGTTGACATTGTCAAAGACAATCACTCCTTCATGAGGCCAGGCCGGTGGTGGGCGTTTCGGGGACTCCCAAGGCGCTTCCTTCTCCAGGTCCGTATATTCCATCACCCTCTCTACCGAAATCATCTGAAAGACACGTGGCATCACATAGGGGAGGGACGGAGCGTCTTGTTAATGGAGGTTCAGAGACTGCAAAGGAACTGTTCTGGTTTCAGATCTAGTTGGCTAAGGATATCTCAGGTCTTCACATCCCTAAGGAGAGAAGTAGGAGTCCGATGAAGGCTTGGATGATTTCCAAGCTTGTTCATCGTCTTTTGACACTTTTACGTATGGCTACTTGCCCCAACATTATGTTAAAACTAAAAGAACTAGAGACACGAATGCTAAGATGCCATTCATCCGCTTTTCACACCCGAACAAAACACAAGAGCATTTTGTCAAAGAAAAGAATATTTCCAGCCACCAATCCGAGATTTACGCTGCAGAAGCGCCATCTGCTCCAGGTGCATTAAACTGGACGGTCATCAAACCTCATTTTAATAGTCCCTCTCTGCCTGATTAGAAGAACAAAATGAAAATATTTGACTTTTATTGTCTCCTCTTCTTCAGGAGAAGTTGCAAATGTCCCCCAGGGGAGGTAACTTACATCCTGACTAAGTCTTCCTAAACAAGTGTGACGCCACACCTTTGACTAACAATTCCGAGAGGAAGCCTGTCCCACCAGAGAGACAGGACACCAGCAAATTTAGGGGTTCAACAAGACCAGGATAAATGCCAAAATGGGGCAGGAGATACCTAGTCACTAAACAAAAAAACAGCCTTGAAATACTGAATTTTTCTTTTACCAGGAAAGAGGAATAACCCATTAAGAAACCAAAATAAACAGGCTTCTAAGAAATGAGCTTGTATCCTCTCCAGAATGTCAGGGCCTCTCTCCCACAGAGACGTTTATGACATCTGAAGACAGCTTGTGATGAATATAAAACCCGCTGACATAGCACACACAAGGCTGAGCAAAAGATGCATATATTTTATTTTACATTAACTTTAAACAGATGGAAGGAGGATCTGAAAAACTCTGTTCGCTACGATGTAAAAATAACAGTTCTAATATTTTACATAAGAAGCGCTTTTATGCTGTTGAATGGCAGGGGGACTTGAAAAGGCTGAGGGCATTACGATAAACGTTACCATATTCTCGACTTCGGCGCTCTGCCTGACGCACCACTGGAACATCCCCATCAGTGACAGGGCGTAGGACAGTGCCAGGCCCACCTGCCCGGCGTCCAAAGCTGCACGAGGCAAACGAAGGGGGTTGGATAAAATCAGTCCCGCTGTTGACCTGCAGCCCAGTTCCCTCTGTCACGTGACCAAGAAGACCCCTTGAAAATACTGAAACACTTCGCACATAATAACAGTAAGAGCTCTACTCTTATTATCTGTTGATTGAGATCATGATACCAACCCCCCCAAAAAACCCCAAAACACAAAACAACCCCACTATGAATTCACAAAGGCTATTTAATGAGTTCATGAATCTCAACAGGACTGGGGAGCACGTGGTAGGGTGACATGGTGACTAAGTCATCATTTAGACTTTCCTCATTTGGTTTCGGGGACCACTATGTCATTTCACTTATGAGTTCCAAGGCCATGGCAGTTGGAAACCCCTAAAAACAAAGCCATGGGTACAAAGAGCCAGTGCTCGCAAATCTAAACTATAACCCTCATGTTGTTCCATCAAGAAGTACTCTGATCACATGACCATGTAAAATGGAAGCGTTCGGGATGGAGAGCTCCAGGCACTGCCAACTCAGAGACCCGAGTGGTCCTAAAAGCTAAAAGCTAAAAGCTAAAGCTCTCCACGGGACAAAATGCTGAGCAGTAAACTTGGTTCTTGCCTCACAACTCCCAGCCACTCCCAGGGTGTTCAGCGGGGCAGCCTGCTACATTTGTGTAGGTCTCGTCCCGTTCAAATGCAAAGATCAGAGAAACCCACCCAGACCCAAATGACCCTCCACATGGGCCACAGTGCAGAACCACACCCAACTGCCCCACAGCAGATGCTTCAATACAAATTCAACGAGGACCCATGTGACATTAGACAAGGTGGCAAGAGAATTTAACACTTGTCGATACACGTTGTAATCACACCACAACCAGTTACTTCCATCTGTACTTACTTTTTGCCAGAATCAGGGACCCAAAGGCAACGACAGTGACAAAGATGGCACAGATGGCATCCAGACGCAGGGCGAGCCATCGGGACGTGGTCAAAAACAAGAACCAAGCCTCTGGACGCATGAGCCATAGCGGGCACCACGAAAAAACATAAAGACCACGTTAACTTCGTCAAACAAGGGGAAACGTTTTGCGCCATCCATTGAGCTACAGGAGATGTGTGCACGAAGTAGGACAGCAAAGTGGTGCACCCACGGAAATGGAAGGTTCCAGAAAGCGAAGTGCGACGTACTTAGGAATCAGTACAGCAGCTGTGTGGGGAGCGTGCACTGAAAAATTCCCACCGTCAGGTTATAAACAGAAATGCGATCATACTCCAGGACATGGAGAAATGGCCTCAGCAGTGCATTTCTTGGCAGGGCTGGGCCTGTCCCCACTTCTCCAACAGCAGAGAGTGCTGCTCCTGGGCTGTTTCCTGCACCTTCTACACTCACGACAGGGACCTGCACACACTGTCGATTCCTCAGGAGCCTGCACTAAAGGGGTCTGCACGTGGCTTTCGAAGAGCCATTCTATCTTCAAAATAGGACAAAGCTTGGAAACATGAGCCAGGATTTTACAGACTTAGAGGAAATTCTAAAATTTCTGCATTGAAAAAGCTTCACTGATACAGATAGTAATAGATGTCAAATGGGTGGCAAATCTGATAATTAAGAAATTGATTTCCTCAGTCACTTCTGCCACCCTGCATGCTCTGCAAAAAGAGTTGGCAAACTATGGCCTGTGGGCCAAGAACGGCCCACCACCTGTTTTTGTAAATAAAGTTTTATTGGAACACAGCCCTAGCCATTTGCTGATGTATTATCCTTGCCTACGTTTGTGCTACAACGGCAAAGTTGAGTAGGGGCAACAGCACCGATATGGCCCACAGACTCTAAAATATTTATTATCTGGCTCTTCACATGCACACAAATTTTGCTGACTCCTGCCCCAGAGAAACAGAAAGTCATGGGGCCTGGTGATGGAAGGACAACGCAAGCCAGTCAGGGGGAGGAAGGCAGCGGTGTGACTGGGGGTGAGGGGCATGCAGAGCGGAGGGGGGCAGGAGTCATGCCAGGGGCCGGGGGAGGTGAGGGGGTGCAGAGAAAGGAAGGGGGGCTGGCCTGGGGGAGGCAGAGGGAAGGGCCAGCCCACAAGGCCGCCCGAGACAAAGGTCGAGCCTCAGGAAGCAGCATGTCCCCTGCTTCGAAGCCATTTCCAGAGACGTACGGACCTGAATGCAAATCCTGGTGGGCATCAAACAGCTCCTGAAAGCGCTCTTCGGTCTTGTAGGCCCGGATGGTCCAGAGCCCCTGGAGAGAGGACGCTAAGTGCGAAAACACCGGGCTCCGGGCTGTGGAGGCAGAGGAAGGCCAAGGACAGAGCAAGTCAGCGAGACCCACGGTCAGGGAGACCAGCCGCCCCTGTGCCCTGGGGCCACAAGTCCCAGCAAACAGCACTGCCAGAGTGTCCCAGCGGGCTGCCCTGGGGCAGGGGGAGAAAGGACTCTGCCCCTTCTGGAGAGGACCCTACCCTCCATGTCAACCCTCAGCCCCTGGCCACACCATGCTTCCCTTTACCAGCCTGAAAGTAAAAGCTGCTCTTTGAGCCTTTCTTCGGCCAGACTACAATCACGGCTCGCTTTGGATACCTAAATTCTCCCTTCGCCAGCCCATTCACCGAGGGTCCCCCCAAACAGGGCTTCCCTTCACATTCTTCGCCAACATCCCTCTCGGTGGGAATTATTGTTCACCCAGTTTTGAGTCAGTTGTGTTTTTTAAACCTAATTCTCTGTTAAGTTCTCTGAGTACTCACCACACTGAATTATGGTTAGCTATCTATGTGCCTGTCACCACCTTAGATTGGAAACTTAAGGGCTGGGATAAAGGCAATCAATATATCCCCAAAACTGGTATGGTGGCCGGCACAGGCCAGAGGCATCTAGATAAGATGGATGGACCATCTGCTGTGTCTCTGCATGCTGGTAACTTCACCGGTGCCTGCTGGTGCACGCCGGTCTCTGTATGGGTCACTGCACACCTGGATATCACGCTCCCTTTGTGCCCACAGCACCTGCACAGCCAAGGTGTCTTTGAATAGTCCTAGTTTCAGCAAAGGGAGCCGGTTGATGTTTTTGTAACTGCCCTGCTGGACACTTGCCCTGTGTTTGGAGGTCAGTCACTATGTCATGGCTATGGTCTTGGCGGCCATTCTCCTTTGAGTCACTTCAGGATGGGTTTGCATCCTGATGTCACATGACCGGCCATTCATTTCCTTGCCATCTCCTCTGAGGGCAGCTTGTGGGTGGTGCCAGGGTCTGGCCCCTGCACTGGGGTACCGGTGGGCTGCCTGCCATGGGGAGACTGCGAGCCTGGGCCCTCTGTCTGCAGGGACTAGTCACTTGTGTCCTATCAAGGGCAAGAGCTCATGTGGCAGTTCGTTTCCTCAGCATCTCCTCGAGGAGACCCATTAGTTAAGCCTGGATGTGCAGGGGAAGGTGAGATTGCTTACCTTATAGGAAGCTGCAGAGGTCTCATAAAAGGACAGGGAAAAAGAATTGGGAAAAAAACTCAAACTTAATTTCAGGGCCTGATTCCTCAGCCTGGCGTCCGAGTGCCTGCCTGTGCGTCGGGTGTGTGGGTGCCTGGGGGCGGGGCTGGCGGTTTGCTGTGCCTACTCAGTGCCCACAGCTCTCCAAGCAAGGAAGGAGGAGGAGTCCACGTGTGACGTGTGACACCGGGGGCTGTGGCTTACCTGACCACCTACTCGGCCTTGGGGCTCTTTCCTGACTGGGGACCTTTGGGAAACAAAATGCTTTCCTCTCCCCATTCTTCTAAAACTCGGGAGCTGCCAGGAGTAAAGACGGAACTGGCCCCTCCCCTGTGTTCCTCCAAAGGGGATTATTTTCGGCGTCCATTTATACGAACAGCCCCGGGGGGAAGAGCACCTCAGCGCGGCACCATACCAAATACTGGTGACAATACAGAGCAAAACCGAAAAAGACAGTGTGTATCTTCTCAAGGTGTTGAACAATCACAACTTCTCGGCCATTTCCGGAGTATGTGAAAGCAACGTGCTTTCCGCAGGCCTCACTTCTGACACACGCGTGTGCTTCCTGATGCCTCCGCTCCTTTCCCTCGCCTTTTCCTTCCCTTCGCCATTTCTAGTCAATTCAGGGGGGTGGAATTCTGTGTCCCATGTATGTCAGTTAAAACACGATGAAATATTTTATTACCTGAGAAAAGCATTGACTGCCTTCCTGCTCTGCCCTGGGAAGCCTGTCACAATGGGGACAGACATGGTCCCTGTCTTGACGGTGCTCACGGCCCCGGGACTAGAACACCACACGCGCCCTCCGTTCTTTCCCCGTGTGCTCCACTGAAAGCAGCACCTAGCAGGGCACTAACCCATCTGCCTCAAAGGCCATGCTGAGTGACAGTGGTTTTAGTATTCGGTTACTGAACTTTCACTTGGTGAGACATGTGGGGATGCAGTCTGCAGAATTTCAGGAAGGCCCTTCAGCACGGCGTGGACGCGAGCCTTGGTACTCACTTGTAGATTCCAGGCGTTTGATGTCTCTCGACGTCTGCAAGAAATAGCCCCGGAGAATGAAAAAAATGATGCCAAGGGCCACTAGGGGTATTGCAATCCAAGGAATCACCGCCACCGCCACGCTCAGCACACCAATCATTTGCAGAAATGTCTGAAACAGTGAAAATACAGACAGAGGTCTCCTGGGATATTGTGGTTCACAATAAAGACATGTTTGGTCTGTGTCCCCATTTCTGGCACAGACTCCCCAAACGCTTGGCATTTCCTAAGCCCTGAGCATTATTAAGGTGTCTTTTGTTATGTTAACAAAGTAACTTTAGGAAAGCACCTAGGGATCTGAACTGGTTGCCAATGAAGCCCACCTGTGGTTACAGGATAGAAACTCACAGCCCCTCCCCTGAAATCCAGGGAGGACAGAGGGCTTGAGGTTGAATCACCCGCCAATGGCAATGACTTCCTCCATCGTGACCTTGTAATGAACCATCAATAAAACCCGCAAAATACAGTTCCTTCCCCCCACTTTTTTTTTTCAGAGAGCTTCCAAGCTGGGAAACCAGAATGCTTTGCCACTATGATGAGCCCCAAGTTCCACAAGGACAGCATCTCCTTGAGCTTCATTTAGGACCTGGCCCTACATATCTCTCTTCATCTGGCTGTTGATTCACATCCTTAATGTGCTTTTTAATAAATCAGTAATCTCGTGAATAAACGGGTCTCTTGAACTTTTATGAGTGGTTCTAGCAAATTAATCGAACCCAAGGAGGGGTCATGGGAACCTCTGATTGACAGCCAGTCAGAAGCACCGGTGACAACCAGGCTCGCGACACTTGAGTCTGAAGGGTGGTCTTGTGGACTGAGCCCTTGACCTGTGGAATCAGATGCTCCCTCTGGGTCGATAATGTCAGAACTGAGCTGAATTCTCAGACATCCCGCGGAAATCCAAGAGTTGCTGGCTGGTGTTGAAAATGGGTCCTGCAACCCTTTTCATTTCCTTATCAAGAACTGTTTTCAAAAATAGACTTAATGAGTTGTTTTGTTAGGATTAAGTCCTGTGCTTCCAAAACCTTGTTTGCAAAAGCAGGAAATGCTTTCTCATCCAATGAAATAACAAAATCACAGGGGTGGTCCTGGTGCTATTTACTGAATGCCCAACATGCTGGTAAGAACTTTCTAGGCATTAACTCTTTTGATACACACAGGAGACACAGTACTCCCCATGTGGTGGGCAGTACTATTTTCCTTATTTAACAGATGAGAAAATTTGAGACTCCGAGGGGGTAAGACTTGAATCCCAAACTATCATGAATCAGTTAGATATTACTAGAGAAATCAGCAAGCAGATCTCACAGATGAAGAATCAGAAGACTCAGCTATAAGCACAGAGATAAAGAAGGGGTTCATTGCAAATTCACTTCTCAGAAAAGGAAGTAAAAATTTAAATGTTTACTTTCAGAAGTGGGGGGGGTCTTCTTTCTTGGTTTTCTACCTAGAGTTAATATCGACTGTGTGCGGAGTGTGCATGTGGCTGCACATCAAATACTTCACAGGTGTTAACTCATTTGATTCTCACAGCAGCCCCACTGAGCAGGAATATCATCTCATTCTACAGAGGGAGACACGGAGACATACAGGCATGGGGGCAGCAGCCTGATCCCGCCGGCAGAGCCTATGCTGGAGAGCCCACGGTGTCGGCCACCATAACACATGTAGGCTTGCCCCTAATGAATGGCCAACTTTTCATTGTCTGGGAAAAAAACCTTTGACTCAATGGAGCCTCCTAATTTGCCTTAAATGTTCCCCGTACAACGCCCTGCCTGCTATGAAAGTGGAGGTGAATGGTGGGGATGAGCAGAGCACACTGGCACGGGCCAAGGGCTCGGAGAGAGATCGTCTGAGACGGGTGCAAATCCATGGCCATCTGCCCAAGGTCAGGGTGCTTCAGAAGCAAGGGGAAGAATACTGAACCCTGTGTAGAAGGTTCTAGGAAGAAACGTATGACCAAATTTCACCGGCGGGTTTAACAAACAAAGAGTGGTATGAATAATTTGCAGGGGGTAATCGCAGTGGATGGAACTTTCCACCAAGGAGGAGCCAGGCAGCAAAAAGTTATGCAGGTTGTTTGGTGTCGTCTTGGCATCAGCACCTGCGTCTTCTACCTGCCAGCCCGGGGCCCTGCCAGTGCGCCACCCAGGGCAGCGGGCCTGAGGCGCCCTCTCCGAGGGAAGTGCTGGCAGGGCAATCCTGACTCAAACTTAGCTTATCCTGGGACAGCTCTTCCGAACCTGTTTTCTCAAGGATCCTCACTGCCGTCTTGTGAATGAGCAAAGAAAGAACTGCCGTTCCCACTTACAGACAAGGGACCGCGAAGCTGGGAGTTTAAGTGCTGGTCCCAAGCTCTCCCTGGAAGTTACCAGGCATTGTGCAGAAAGCCAGGAGTGCACTGTGCTCGGGGCGTCCGTGCCCTTTGCTGTCTGGGAGAGAACAGGGGAAGGAGGAAACGTCCAGCAATGAAACTCTGTGGCCAGGGGCCCTTGGGAATCAGTCTGCATCATCTCCATGCAGAACCCTGTGCTTCTCCTGCTTCTCCCCATCTGCACTGTGGTTACAAAACCCAGAGGCAAGAGGAATGGGTTTCTGAAGGCACAAATTCCAGCAATAAGTGGAGGGAAATGGGGCTGTCTGGCTCCTTTCCTGTTACACATACAGCTCAACAATGTCTTATGGTTAGTGGATTAACTCACGCATCCCACCGTGCTACACACATAGGAAGCCACGCTTCTTCCTTCACACTCACGGGGAGGGGTCCTGCAGGCTAATTCGACGTCTGGTCCTCGGGGTTTTTTGCCATCGCTATTTGTCGGGGGGTACAAAAGAAACCGGCTTCCTCTCGGGTGTAAGGCCTCTGCTGTTTGATCATGCACTTCTGAGGTAAGATGGACAATAAAGCTCATGCACGCTACAGTTTCTGACCTCTCCATATTTTTCCACCCAACTCGAGGCCTTCCAGAGACTGACAATCTCGGGAAACTGAAGGCAACTCAAGACTATTCGTGATGTCACTTTTCTTATCCCACCTCCTTTTTCTTCTCAGGAGAAAGCCTTACTTCTTCTTAGTGAAGACATACCTGCTTCACTATTGCTGAGCGGTCAGGTGAAGGTAAGAAAAAAGGTGGTGGATCTCTGAATCAATAAAACCAATCCAAATGCCTGCTTAACAGATTATTCAGGATTTTCTAAAGGGAAGATCAATTTGACGTTTTCTATTTTGTGCATCATGACTGGGTGCTGATATCCAGGGAACTATAAAAGGTAGATTTTGTACACCAGTAAATCCCAGCAGCTTCAACTGTATCCACTCCAGGTTGGCCTTCTGGCTAAGCAGGCACCCTGGCTTGATGTCAGGGTGACTAAGATAGAGGACCCCGTCACCGCCCATAGGAGGGCTGTCTAGCAAGTACCTCCTATTCTCAGAACCCTTGCTGTCCCTTGAGCATCTGTTTGGGACAAACCACACTGGCATCTAAATGAATATTGATAAGGTGTACAAAAGCAAAAAGGGGAAAAGTGCTTATGAAACATGTTAGTGGTTCTGTTTAAAAACCCGGCCCAATCAAAAACGTTGAAAAAATAAGACACCGTTTTATTGCTGGTGCCTAGTGGCAAATTTTCTCGTAATACTGAAGAAATCCCACAATTCTCTCGGATCAAATTGACGACCAATGAAATGCTGGTCACCCCACCCGAATTCTAAGGATGGATAACATTTCATGGGGCTTGCCATGTGTCCATCCTCCTAAGCATTCCACCTGCATTTTGTAATCTCATCCTCACATCAACTCTTAATCTTAGTAAGAGGGCTTATCTCCACTTACAAAGCAGGACACTGATGCTCACGGAGGTTTAGTAATTTGCCCAAAATCAAATAATTCAGTCCTTTTTGACCCCAAGCCTGTTCTTTAAATCCCTGCACAATATTAAATCCCATATGCATGCATGATTCATATTTGAAAAAATTTAAGATCTAAATTTGTTACTATTTTATATTATTTTCCCTTTCTTCTGCATTTTCCAGTTTTGTTGGGTTTCTTGCGGTTGTACCTGGTCTCTCCCATGTGGTAACCAGTCCTAGACTCCCAGCTAATTAGGAAATAATAAATAGCCTGCTCAGTTCATACAGCAGAACTGACCATTAAAAGATCCTTAAAATGCTTGCTAATAGAACACACTAACAGGTGTTGATTTAACAAGAATTTCATAAGAGAGATGAGTTCTAAGCCCAGAAAGCAAAATGACTTAAAGGTGGTGAGAATAAAAAAAGATCTAAATTTAATTTTAATAAATACATAAACCCAAAGACTCAAAACGAGTCTGAGTATTTTACAAGCTCAATATCCCTATTTGGATGGCAGTAAAAACATGAAAACTTCCCTAGGAAGTCTCTGCCTCTGGAATAAACACTGCATTCGAATATTACAGATTTTAACATATTCCTTTCACAAGTACAATTTTAAATACAAGGACCTGTTTGCCTGTTTGGCATTTAACTGCCAAACTGCTTACAGCCCCGTAAGAATTCCTAGGTATCTACCCACGACTTACTTTAAACTTAATTCCATGGGATTCTGTTCCTGCTAGTCTTTGTGAAGCTTGTGCCAAAGAACATGTTTTCTATAAACAGCAGTGAAAATGTATTCTTCTTATTCTATGCAAATAAATATGTCATCCATACTTTTGGCTCACTCCATTATTATTTGAACTCTTCCTCGCTTGCATACTTATATTAGGCACCAAGTAAAATATGTATTTAATCATAACGCCACTTAATCAGTAGACAGCGCTTTTATTATTTGTTTCCAGTATTAAAACATGAAATCAGGATCATTAAGATTGCTAACACCTCAAAGGGATTTCAAAGCCTTTAAATCTGCTGTCAGTCAGACTCGAAAGAATTCTGTTCCAAGTTGTGATACATCCAAATCATCCAGATTGCCTTAAACTATTATTGATTCTGGAAAAGATAGGACTTAAGTGCAATAAACAAAGCAAGATTCACTTCTTGGCAAGAAAACATGTCAAGATTTTCCTCTGATTTATAGAGGGAGAAAAAAATGATGCCTAGCTTTTTGATCAGTAAGCTGTTTACTGATGTGGGTGTAGAAGAGATTCTTCTATCTATTTATTCTGGAACCATATAAGATAAAAAATAACCTTTCAATAAAATGATTATCACATAGATTGTGCTGCTGGCTGGTACAAGAATCTTGCGGAGGCGGTGAAATTTTGTACAGGCTATACAAAATCCTAAAAGCACTAAGAAATAAAATATAATTCCTATCAAATAATTCTCATTACCCTTCAATTGCAGGAGAAATAGAAGCAAAGGGGAAAATATGGAAGATTCTTAAATGTTACCTCCTAAACCTTGATGCCAGCCTAGGGCTGGATGAAATCTGCGGGGTAAGCTATGTGTTGACAGGCACTTTGCATGCCTTAGGGCAGGGGTGTCAAACTCCTGTTCACCAGGGGCCACATCAGCCTCAAGTTTGCCTTCAAAGGGTCGAATGTAACTTTAGGACTGTATAAGTGTAACTCCTCCTTAACTAGGGGCAAGGAGCTCGGTGCTGCCATCAGGTAGAAACAAGGTGCCGGGCCGGATTAAACAAGGTGGAGGACTGGATTCGACCCCCAGGGCCTTGGGTTTGCTACCTGTGCCTTAGGGAGTTCAGAGGTCAATTCTGGTTCTGAGAATTGACCACCTATTTCTTCTGACCTCATCCAACCCAGTTAACTCTATTAAATCACAACTTTACAAAACTTGGGCGTGTTTTATCTCTATGAAGAGATCTGTACAAACTCTAAGATTAAGCTTTATAAACTTGTCCTTTTCCTTGAGATACACGCTCATCATTTCTTTCATCCCTCATTGGACCCGGGATCTTTTCACACCCACAGCAGCTCTGGGACTTGTGTATCCTTCAGTGAGCTCTTGATCCCGAGTCCTCGCTAATGCCACTGAAGGGCGGAATGGTGGAGTATGGCTTAAGATTTCCTGGCCAAGACAATACATAACGTGAGAGCACAGTACCACACCCCTGCCTTCCTTCGGGATCCTCCCATCTCAGAGATGGACAGCTCCTTTCTACCCTTTCTACCCTTTCTCAGCGTTAGAGCTTCTGATGAAGTTCAAGGCTGGAGTCTGTCCATATGCTACTTTTAAAGGCACCTCTTAAAATAAGGGCACATAAAGGTGGAAGTCAGAGGCTGGAAAAGTGTACCCTGTGAAAACACTAACCAAAAGTAAGCTCTGGGGTGTCTATCTACCTATACCACCATACATAGAGAAGCTTTAAGTTAGGGAGCGTTCATAGAAATAAAGAAAATCGTTTCATAAAAACAAAGGATCAATTTATATAGAAGGTATTTTAAAAAATCTAAATTTATATAAGCCTAACAGCATAGTGACAAAATATATAGAGCAAAACCATACAGAACCCAGGAGAAACAGACCAAAAAGAGTTCAACGCACTTATCTCAATAACGGACTAAACAAACAGATAAATAGCACTAGACATAGAAAAGATTTGAAAACATGAGTTACAACTTGACCTAATTAACATATACACAATACTGTGGGCAATACCAAGACATTCTTTTCAACTGCACGGGCTCCGCTATGACAGCAAGTATCAACAAACTTCAAAGGACAGAACGTGCAGAATATACCTTGACCTCAGTGGGTTTAGCAAGTTATCAATAACAAAAAGGGTAACTGGAAAGTCACTAAATGTCACTTCTAAATAACACCTGGTTCAAAGAAATTATAATACATTTCCAAAGTGCTCTGAAAGCACAGAAAATGAATTTTACTAATATTAAAATCTGATGGCTATAACTAAAGTTGTGTTTAGAGGCAAATTTATAGGTCTAAAATTTTGTTTTTGTTTTTAAAGAAAGGCTACTGGTAACACATGGGAAATCTTTGTATCCTCCTTAATTTTGCTGTTAACCTAAAACTGTTCTTTTAAAAAGTCTTATTAAAAGGCTTTAAAAGCCAGGGGTCTCTCTTAAGATAGAAAAAGAACAGTATATTAAGCCAAAGTATGTAGCAGAATGGAAAACAGATAAAGGTAGACATTAATAAAACAGAAGACTAAGTTCCAAGGAGAAAAATCAACAAACCCTAAAGCTTGGTTTTCTGAAAACATCAATGAATAAACTCCTACCGAGATTTACAGGGAAAAGAAGAGGAAAAAAAAATTACCATTATCCTCAACTAAAAAAGAAGCAAATAAATGACACCACATGCCTTAAAAAGAGCATATAATAAATATTGTGCTGATGAGTTAAAATGTTTTCATGCGACATCAAATTTCTTGAATGACTACACACAAAGCATGGCAAAAGAAAAGCAGAAAATAGGGATCATTCCCTATCCATGGAAGAACCCAAATCCATCATTTAAGAATTTCTCACAAGAAAAGACTTTACAGGCCAAGATGGCTTCACAAGTAGATCCTCCATAAAAAGTTCTTAACGAACTCTTCCAGAGAAATGGACCCCATCATTTTCATGATCTAAAAACCAGAGACATCAAAAGAAAGTAAAATTACAGACCTGTCTTAGGAACACTAAAGAACATACCAATAAACCGAATCTAACACGAAAAAAGGAGAGTACTTCACAATTGAATTGGGCTGGGCAAGTCCCAGATCTACAGGGCAGGCTACTAGCAAGGGAATGCAGGCTGCAGTTCTTGGTGGGGGAGTGGACACTGTCATTCACAGGCCTGATTTCTTTTTCTTCTGGGAAGCCTGACCTCTTAAGGTCTTTTCAGCAGACTAACTCAGGCCCACCCAGATCGTTAACTGATTAGGGACTTTAATCACATCCACAAAATACCGACACAGCAATGCCCAGATTACTTTTTGATTGAGTGGGGAATGGCGCCTGGCCACGCTACACTTAAAACTGACCATCAACAAGGGGGAAACACTCCCCAAGTCTTTTTAGAAAGCCAGCGTAACTCTGATACCCAAAGCTGACTATTGCGAGGAAAGCAAATTGTGTGCCAATATCCCTCGTGAAAAAGAGATACAAAAATTCTTGACGAAATTTTAAATTGAAGAGAGCAGATACGTAAAAAAAGATCCTACATCATGACCCGGCGGATGCATTCCAGGAACATAAGATTAATTTAGGCTGCTAAGACAGATCAGTATAATTTATCCCCATTTCTTAACTTCTGCATCCCCCACCCTCCTACGAGCATCAATGTGGCTTGTTCTGAATATCCTTCATTATGTAGGACTTCTGCTTGGCTAGTTTTCAGGCTACCTCAAGGGGATTGTTCTATAGTTTGGTTGTAATTTTCACATAGTACTGGGGGGAGCACAGCATTTACCTACTCTGCCATCTTGACCAAAAGTTCTTCTTTGCAATTATTTGTGGGGGAAAAATGCCACCCATTGTTCTTTAGTTTTGTTTTGGAATTTGCTGACTGCTTCCCACGGTGTCATTTCCCATGTCCCTCTGTCCCTTGTATTCCCTATTAAACCGGTAGCTACGGGAAGCTTTTAGAAGTACACATGCCCAAACCCCACCCTAAAAATGTATTCGCTGGGACTGGTGTGGGTGCTGGATATCTCTACTTCCCTTAAGGTCCCGGGTGAGCCTGAGTCTGTTTGCCTCGCGTTACGGAACTGCTAGCCCATCTGACTTGGCCAGTAGCCACAAGTTAGCCTCAGTCACAGTGAGCATCAGAGACAGACACTAAATTTCTGGTATCCAGGGGTGGGCAGCTGGGGGAGGGCATTCACTGCAGGAAGAGGCATTCGCTGTCTTCTGTGGGTTAACTGTGACCCACAGTGGGAACTTTGGGGGATCCCCAGTGTGTGTGCTCTCCTCCTCTAACCCAGGTTAGGGAAACAACTTATGCAATCGGGGCCTTCCCTGGCCTTGAGGGTGTGTGTTGGGTGAGGGGAGCAACGGTCTTGTTGCTGTGGCCGCTGAGGACAAGTGTGCTGCCCACGGGGTGGGTGACTTCAGCCCGAGGGTTCCCCCTTCCACTCTGAGCTGCTGAAGCAGGTGGGCCCGGGATGCAGGCCCAAAGGCGGAGCTCTTTCTCATCTGCTGCCCCTCCCCCACTCCCCAGGACCAACTGCCCCAACTGCCCCAACTGCCGAGACATTCCGCTGCCAACAGCCCACACCGCAGTGCTGCCGCACACAACGGGCGGAGCAGCCTCCCCACCGCTCTCATCAGATCACTCCACTCCCCTGCTCCATGCCCTCCGGTGACTTCTCATCCTTCTTAAGAAAAGAGCCACACTCCTTACCAGGGGCGACAAGGCCGCGACAGTCTGGCTCATAGCGACCACTCCCAGAACCTCTTCATTCTTTTCTCTTTCCTCCCCTCCACCCTGGCCTTCTGCAGGTCCTAGAATGGGCCTCTTTCCTGCCTGGGGCGGGGGGGGCGGTCTTTGCATTTGTCACCTCATCCTCCAGCTCCTCACCTGGCCGACTCATCGCTCACGTCCCCACTGAAAATACCCCTCCTCAGAGAGGCCTGCCCTGGCCACCTCGGGTCACCTAGTGGCCCCGCATCACACCAGCCTCTTCTCCTATGTTGCTTTTCTTTACAGCAATTCTCATTTTTTGATATCACTAACTTTTGTCTTGACTGTCTGCTTGTGGATATACAGAGGGGAGGAGCTTCAATCTCTTCGGTCACCAAAATATCTCAAGCGACAAGCTCAGGTGCTCAATAAATACTTGAGGAAGTCGATGGAGGGTTGGGGTCATGGAAGAAAACAGCATTTTCTCAGTTCTGCCTCTACACACACACACATGCACACACATGCACACACACACCTCAAAGGAAAATACTCATTGGTTTCAGCCTGAGTCCTGCCCCAATTTGCACAGGTGTCACTGCAGAAGCCACACAGAAGCTGCATCCAAAGGTCCTTTGGGGAGGCAGGGGGTCTTCCAGAACCACGTACCACACATGGGAATGTACTTCCTAGGGAGGCTGGGTCCTCACATTGGACAGCCGGATTTCAAGTCCAACACTGGCGTTTGCAGAAAATTACTGATAGTCAGGGACCGCAGTGAGGACAGACAGGCTGGGAATCAGAAAGCAGGTGAACCGTGGGGGACAGGGGTGCTCCGACACTTTCCAGGAAGCAGGGCTCCCCAAGCGCGGGACCCCAGGCGGGAGGCTCCCTGCGTTGGCACACCTGCTTCTTTCCGTTTCAAGAAGCCCAGACCCTCCCATTTTGCATGGGGGCCTGATAGCCTGGGGGGGCCCTGCTGAGGCCACTCTGCCCCCTCTTTTTGTCCCTGGATCCTACTTGCTTCCCAGAGCGCAGTCTTTCTCCTGCCCAAGAAGGGGCCCGAGAGGACGGAGCAGAGGACACTGGGTTTTCTGCCCGGCCGGCTTCAGCCCTCGGAGGTTCAGCGTGGCCTTTCATTTCAAACCTCAGTTTCTGAGGCTCCTTGCCCATGGCCACTTAGAATGGAGGGAGGCTCCTGGCTGAGGAAGACTGAGACAGAATGGCCCGGGCCGTCACTGCCAGTGGCGGGCAGAGGAGCTCACGTTAGGAAGAAGCATCAGCTGTCCGACAGGCAGTCCAAAGTCTGTCTGAGCTTTACTCAGAGAGCTTCTGTGGGGTCAGCCTCCGGCCACCGTGCCGGCGGCGCCAACTTCTGGGGCTGGACCAGCCAAGGCCTCTGTCCGATTCTTTCATGGGGCAGCTTCTCCTGAGTGCTCGTCTGGGGACTGGCTTTTCTGCTTCCTCCTTTGCTAGGGCAAGCTTCTGGGGGGCCAGCCTCCTGCCGTCATGCTCCATTCACTGAATTTTTGGACTGCGGCAGCCGAGGTCCTTGTCAGACTCTTTCACAGCGCTTTGTCTCTTGAGTGCTAGTTTGAGGACTGGCTTGTCTACTTCCACCTTTGCTGGGGTGGCCAAAGGATGTCCCCATAGTTCTGGTAGCCACCCACTGGGCAGAATGTCTCCCCATGCCAGCCCACCTGGGTTTCTCCACACCTTCGGTAGGGGACATGGAAGTGACCAGGTGTAGGGGGCAAGGCGGGAGCCAGGGGTGCTGGAAAGAAAATCAGAAGTGATCCCTTGTGCTGAACACTGTCCTGCCAGGATGTCCGCGCTGTCGTGTCTCTCCCAGGTTCTTGCTGAAGCCACCTAGTCTGCTTCGCACCCAAAACACAGCCTTGGTCCATGGTCACATCTGAGAGTCCCCTGGAGAGGGGTGTGAGCTGCCAAAGCCATTCTGTGGGGCCTTGGGCAGCAGCAGCGGGGCCCCTGAAAGTCTCCCCCCATTCCCAGAAAAGCAGACCCCAACAATAATTGCAGTCAGTATCCCCTGCATCTCTCCTGCCATAGAGAAAAGGCTCCTTAGAGCCCGTCACTCCTGGGGCTTTAAGGAAATGCCTTCCAAGTTTTAGAAAAACACCCTAATGTAAATTGCTTCTTAGCCTCTCCTACATTGGCAACTCCGCTCAGGTCCCATTCATACTGCTTTTTGGCAACCACACTGAACTCTAGCCCTCTGGTACTTTTACCTAGATTAGAAAAAAGGCCAAATGGTGAGGCAGAGTGAGCAGGGGGTTCAGAGCTGGGTTCCGGGTACCAAGTCTAGGCTTCCTCCAACCCAACTTCCTGGGCTACCACTTCCTCAGCCCTCCAGTCTCAGAATCACTGCATCGCTCCCCTTGGCTCTTCTGTTCTTCCCACGGACGGAGCCCACGCCCCGGCACTCAGCAGCTGAGTATGGGATGTGCCTGAGGGGACCCCCGTGGGTGTCTACCTGACAGCGCAGTGAAGGCGACGGACTGGCTCTGAGAGAGAGGTTGATGAGCAACGCTCCACTCTTTTCATCACACTTCTCCCTTTATCATTTGCCAACAAAAGGCACTTGACTTTGGCTAAGAGGCCAATCAATAAAGGGTCGGAATGAAAGTATCGTGCAGCCCAAAGGGGTACACAGTAGCCTGAAGGTTACACTAATACAGATGAGAACCTTTCCGGACACTTGTAGAGCCATGGCATTGTACTTGTCCCCAGCAGGGAGCAGGCGCACCTTGGGTCTCCGAGGGGGCCCCAAGCCACTGGCATTAAGTATAGCCAGGGTAGTTCTCAGGTGCGATGACCAAGCCGAAGAGGACGATGCAGCAGCCAGGACACCATGCCTCCTGCAGAGGCCTGCAGCCTGGGCCTACCCGCTGTGCCGCGCTCCCAGGGGACAGAGGACAAGTTACAGTGGGGTACAAGACCCCATCAATCATCTCTTGGGCAGCCAAACACTTTGGTGCCTGGTGGAGAGCTGATAGGGAAGGTTCCCCCTCAGACACCATGCTTCCCTAGTTACCCTGCCCCAGAAACCATGAAGTCATCACCACCCAGTGAGGTGACATAAGGAATGGGTGACTTCAGGCTCTCGAGGTTTTATGGCGAGCAGGCCAGAGGCACCCTGCCTATGTCCTCACACCTGGCCCTCCCCACCCACGCCCTATCAAGTAGCCACTCCCTTTGGAGCACACCTGTGGCCTGGCGCAGCCCTAGGGACCACAGGAAGGCAAGAGAATCCACATTCTGAGATTAGCATGAGAAGCAAGATTGACTCAGGCTAGGTTTACAGCGCTGCCCCTGAGACTCCCACGGCTGGAGAGGCAGAGATCTGTGCGGCCTGGGGAACCCAGGAAGGCTCTTTGGCGGTGGGCCTGAAGGACAAGTGAGCATTGGACCTTTGGGGAGGAGAGGGAAGACATTTCAGTTGGGAAGAGTAAAAGCAAAGACAAGCTCCTCTCGACCTTGAACTGTCTCAAATGTCAATTCATAGAACACTCACGGTCTTAGAACTGAGGACCAAAGAAAACAAGAGTGGCAGCGACCTCCCCGAGGTTCCCCAGGCAGGGGACAGGCATTCTGCTCAGTGGCGGGGCTGCATGTGGGGACTCTGGATCTATAGCTGATAGGAACGTAAAGACAAGCTCACCGCATTTCACAGTGACGCTGGGAAAGATGGCGGTTACTCCAAGGCCGCGTGAGGTCCTGAACGACTTCACAGAGTGGGAATGACGGGCCCATTTCAATACGAAATTGAAAACACATTCACGACAGAATGACATAATACAAAATGACAACCCCATCCACACACTCCTCTTCCCCTCCCAAAGGAAAATAAGGACAGGGACGCCACCGTAGATGGGGAAAACGTGGGCTCGGCAGCAGCCCAGGTGAAAAACGTGGGCACTGCTTGGGGAGGTGTTCTTAAAAGACGAGTTGGCGCAACTCTGCTCTTAGCATGGGCAGGCCTACAGAAAGAAGTCAAATTTGGGGCATGCAACAGGGTGGCCCAAACCTTCCTAGCAACGGCAGATGATGTTCCTCAGGAGGGCGACCCCTGGGGCTGATGTGTAATAAGCAAAGATGGGACACTCGTCTGTGGGGCTGTTGCAGAGGGAATGGATGTGTCCAGGAGCTGGATGGCCTCGGCTACCATTTAGATGGTGGAGAACCCTGCTTGGGAACCAGTTTGCCTTTATCTACACGCAAGCTACTTGGCTCAGCAGGGTGTATGTTTGGACCATGTCAGGGCTAATTGGAGATGAACACCTTTGGGCATGCTAGGGAGTAAAAACTGAAGGGCAGCCTCTAGGGAAGGTCTGTCCTGGCAGGTGGGCCAGCACAAGACCACTCAGGTTCTCCAAGACTCCAGAGAGATGATTCGTCAGGGAGCATCCCTCTGATCCAGTGGGATGGGGGCACTGATACTGCCTCAGGACCTGGCGGGGCCTCTGCAGAAGGCAGAATACTGTAGACAAACGATTGATCAATTTGAGAGGGCTTGAGACTCCCCTTGGGAGCCACAAAACAATGTAAAAATCCCTGCAAGTGAATCCTTGGGCCAACCCTCAGAATGCACCCGGAACTGGAGTGGGGCTCTGGCATCTGCGCTTTGAACAAGCTTTCTGGGTCACTCTGACACACTGGTCCGTGCTGAAGGACCCAATTATGGTCTCAATTGGGTGGCTTTTGAGAGTCAAAGGGGCACTCTTAAAAACTGCTCCAGGCATAGATGTGAACAAGGACTATTCAAGGAAAACAGAGAGGTAGAGTTATTCCCTGCGCGAATCACGTACGACACAGCCTCGCACGGTGACGAGGAACACAACCCTGGGCACACTCAGGCCAGACTCTGACCTACTTGGGCAACTCCGAGCCAGTTCTTTTACCTCTTGGAGACTCAGTCTCCTCGCACAGGAAAGAGAGCTCGACTGTATGGTTAGTACAGTATTCCATTTTGGCAAAGGTTGCCCTGGGCCCGTGGCTGTTTTCTACAACCTGATCCTTTTCAGCGTGCAAGGAGTTGAAGTTGTTTTGTGGAGCATTACATTTGACTCTCAACTCGTCATTACTTTAGGCAAAGCTGACACAATGCTGCAGAGCCTGGGACCTAAGAGGGAGTGAGAGGGTGCTGTGTGCTTCTTTTGCCACTTTGCTAAAACACTGTACTCCCTTCTCCTCTTCCTGGGACACCAGGAGAGGGGGAAAGGCAGAGACTGAAAGGGCACACACAGCAGTACTGCTATGTCGGCCTGCCTTTCCTTCTTGTGCCAGGACTTCCCAAAGAGACTGCATCAGGCGCGTGCGCGCAAGCGTTCCGCGGGCACTGTGGGTGCAGAAAACTTCTCTCTGCTGCTAGTCACATCTCTCTTCCCTTCTCGTGGGGGCTTAAAAGATGTTTTGGGGGGCAGGCGACAAAATCTAAACGCTTACAAACAAAAGCATCAAGGGAAAGAGGCTCTGTCCTTGGTGTGGTGCGTGGGAGCGTGAGTTTTTTCAGTCCACGGAATGCTGCAACTCGAAGCCACAATGTGGCGTCACCTCGCCTCTCAGAAGATATCACCTCACATCTAGAATAAGAAACAAAAACAAGAACAAAAAAGCAAGAAATAACAAGTATCGGCAAGGATGCGAAGGAAAAAGAATCCTCGCACACTGTTGGTGGAAAAGAGTGTAAAGGTTCCTCAAAAAAAAAATAGAACTATGATATGATCTAGCAATTCCACTTCTGGGTTATGTATTCGAAGAAAACAAATCACTAACTCGAAAAGACATGGGCACCTCTCTGTTCAATGTGGCGTTATTAACAACCACCAAGGGACGTAAACAACCCTATCTGCCCGTCAGTGGGTAAATGGATAAAGAGAATGTATATGTACACAATGGAATATTATTCAGTCATAAAAAAGAAGGAAATGTTGCCATTCGTGACAACATGGACAGGCCTCAAGGGCATCATACTAAGTCGACAAGAGAAAGACAAGTGTGTATATATATATAGAGAGAGAAGATACATATCTCAGAGCTCATATGTACAGAGAACAGACTGCTGGTTGCCAGAGGCAGGGAGTATGGGCTTAAAGAAATGGGTGAAAGGGATCAAAACTCACACCCAGTTACAAAATAAGTAAGTCATGGGGATGTAGCGTACAGCATGGTGCCTGGAGTTAACTGTACTCTATTGCATACTTGGAAGTTGCTAAGAGAGCAGATCTTAACAGTACTCATCACCAGTGACAGATGTTAACTAGATTATAGCGATCATTTTGCAATGTATACAAATATTAAATCATTACGTGGTACAACACCTAAAACTCACATAATGTTGTATGTCAATCATACCTCAATGAAAAAAAAAATTTAAAGAATATAAAGGGGCAAGCCACAGACTGGAAAAATGTATTCACAGAGGACTAGCATTAAACACATATGTATAACTATTTTTGAAAATATATACACCCCAGCCAGGAGTCTCAGTTGGTTGGAGCATCTTCCCATGGACCAAAAGGCTGTGGGTTCAATCCCTAGTCAGGGCACACACCTAGGTTGTGAGTTCGAGCCCTGGTTGGGGCACATACTGGAGGCAACCAATCAATGTTCCTCTCTCACGCTAATGTTTCTCTCTCTCTCTCCCCCTTCCTCCCTCTCTAAAATCAATAAACATACCCTTGAATGAGGATATAGTTTCCTATATAGCGACAGCATAAATAATTTTTTTAAGTTTAAAAAAATCAGCAACCCAATTGACACATAAGAAAAAGATGTCAGTATCATTAATCATAAAAAAATGCAAATTAAAACCACAAAGAGACTAGTTGTACCCACGAGAAAGGCTAAAATAAAAAAAAAAAGGATGATACCAAATGTTCCAAACACAGGGAGCAACCAGAACTCCCATATATTGTTGCTGGATGTGCAAAATGGGGCAACTATCTTGAAACTTTGTAATTTTTTTAAGTTAACATACACTTACCTGAGGACCCAGCAGTTCCACATCTGAGCATGTGATTCAACAAGAATGAAGGCCTATGTCCACATAAACACTTGTGCAGTAGGGTTTACTGCTAAAAAGTGTTGACATGTCAACATCCCAAATGCCCATCAACCGCAGAACAGATCAATAAGTGGTGGGATTGTCACACAAAGGGATGTCGCTCAGAAGAAAGAAAAACCACTGCGACATTATGCAACAATAGGGACGGCTCTCGAAGCACATGCTGAGCCACGGAAGGCAGCCACAGGAACACATGCCATGTTGGTTCCGCTTACATTGAAGTATCAAGAAGAGGAAAACTCACCCGTGTTGACAGAAGTCCGGGAGAGGCGTGGAAATTGACGGCGGAGGCACGAGAAAGACGTGGAAACGTCTACCTCTAGTTTTGTGGGGTGGTCAGTGGGATGCACACCGTTACCAAAACTCATCAAAAAATAAAAGATGTTTATTTTATGGTATATCAGCTATACCTCAGTGAAAACACCAATAGGTTAAAAAATGAAAGACACTGTTCCCATTCCTGAGGTCGCGCTCCAGCAGGTGCTGGCGATGTGTAAAACACGCCGTCGCAACGCCGCGGGGTGGGGTGCCTGGGTACGCTGCGGGTAGGGAAGAGCGGGGGGCACGGGCAAGGGCTACGGTAACCAGCCTGCGTGCGCCTCCAACCAAAGGTGGCCCTGGAGTCACATACGACACACCTCCCACAGGGCGCTGGCCCTCGCTACGTTGCCGGAGCAGTGCTACCAGCTGGGACACTCAACGCCGATGATCATCAGAGAACACAAGAGCGAACAACCCAGAGAAAGGCTGCGAGAACTTACTCGGTCACGAAACTCACTCACAGGAGACAAGAAAGCAGAGATGATAATTAACCACGTTCCCATCAGGCTTAAGAAACGCAGCCGCCCACGGAACAGCTCAAGCACAAGGCTTTACTCAAACTGAAGCTGGGTTCTCCCGGACCACCCCTTTCTGGTTCCTCTTATCAAGGAAACCCATTGTGCAAATAGAGTTGGACAACTGTCATCGGGAACAGCATATTGGTGGCTTCAAGATCCTCAAAGCAAGTACATGTAGGGTGGGGCAAAAACAGATTTACTGTTTGTTCGTAGGAAAGACAGCACAGTAATTAATAAGTAAAAATAATGTGAGAACCAGTTCCCCCGTTTCGCGTGCGCACAACTGTAAATCTACTTCTGCCCGCCCTCCCTTTAGCCACTTCCCTCTCCCTAGCGACAGCAGCCACCTCCCCGTTCCTAAAGACGCAAGGTGGCGAGGAGAGAGGCCCCGGCGCGGCCACCACTGTGTTGCAGTGGACGTCATCCAAGAACACCGCAATGTAAAGGTCTGTGCTCTGCACACCACCACCAAGCTTGATAAAAACGAGATCCTTATTATTTTTTCCCTTGTAGGTCTTAATTAGCCTCTGGTGTGCAACTACGGACATTATCATTGGAGCGCACATGCTGGGACGGACAAATTGGAGTCCTGGTTGCCAGCCGGGGAGGGTCCCGGGTGGTTAACTGTCACCACACTGATGCGGACGGTGCTGCGGTCTGAGTGTGCTGCCCGGCGCACGGGAAAAACACACCCAGCCCCCCACCTGCCATTAAAAAAATAAAAAGGCAGAGGCACTGTAGCCGGGGAGCCTGTGTGCATCATATAACCCTGATCTCAGAAACCCGAGGGTCAAGTGCTTGTAAATATTCCCAGCAACCCATGTCACCAACTCTCCTTTCTGAGTAACAAGGAGACCCACTTTGAACTTGGCAGTTTGCATGAATCATTATCTCTGGGACCGGCATTTTTCATGGAATATTCCATCCTCGCAAATGCTCCGACTAAAACGCTTTTGTTGATTTTTAAAAGCGTGAAAACACTGTGATTCAGTTAAAATGGATGAGTTTACTTTGAAAGAGTCAGTAAAAAACAGAGATCTTTCAAACGAGGGCAAGGCAGCCTCACTAACAATCTCTTTTGTCCCAGGGGGATTTGCGGGAGGGAGTGGGGGGGGGGAAGGGGTCAACACACCATAGAAATCTCAAAATGACAAAGTCATTGTTTGGTGAGAGAGGCCGGAATGCTTTCTACACACTTTCTCTGACATCTCCACACAATGAAATGCAAGGGTCAGTAGTACTGAGACAAGCAAAGGCAGTTCCACTCCTTTGCTCCCGTGAAAGCAAGTGACCCGATCTATTGTACCCAAGTCTTAGGCCTGCTTTGTTCTCAACACCCAGATGCAGAGCCTCTTTCTTTGGCACTCTCCCTCTGGAAGAGAAATAAGCGAGGACACCTCCTTCCCATTTTCTTTTCCTCGGGCATTTTCACTTCATAAAGCCGCAGCCCATGTGTTTTGTGTGCGGTGAGGAGGGAACGGCACGTCCTGTGGTGGTCCCTGTCAGGGCCTGCATTGGTGGCTCAAGTGGCCTCAGGATGAGCCCTTTGTGCTCTGAGAAAGAATATGAAAAGTCAGTTATTTAAGCTCAGTCAAGCTGTTGATTTTTTTTTTTTCCTGGATGAGGGTGTGTGGGGGAGAAAAGGTTTTGCAATTCAGTTTTCCTCAATAAATCACAGCATTTTGCTGAGGGCAGCTGTGTGCAGGTCCACATGCTCAGCGCAGTCTCCAATTTAAAAAAAAAATAAATTTTTTTAATGCCTAAATCCAACTTCCACATTCTATCCTTCCTTTTCAGTTGGTTTTGCTAGTCGGGAGACTTCTTGGAAGTGATGATTTTAATGGCAAGAATTCTGGATAACGAAGGCTCCTTATTCAGCGTTACCTGGGACCCTGCACGTTTCAGAAAGTGTATGAAAATGAGAAATATTTAGTGCTCGGTGGTCTGGTTTGAAAACAACTGATTTTGACTCAGCGAGTCTACATGGGAAAATGTCCTTTAAAATCTTTCGGGATAATAAATCTAGAATCCCTGGGATGCCAACTCACACTGTGATCTTTACGGGCCACAGAGGTCTCATATCAGGACATCACTGGTCTACTAGCTTATTCCACAATTTCTGCAAACAGAAAGCATCACAGAACGACTCAGATCATGGAATGGTCAGGCTTCCAGGAAACCTGGGGGCCCTGCTGTTGCCCCCCGCACAGTCAGTCCAGCGAAGCCGCAGTGACACGCAGCAAGGAACGAGGTGGCCTGCCGCGCAGTCCTGAGGCGCTAGTGCAGATGCTGACTGGACCTGGTGAGGGGAGAGGAGGAAGTCTTCTCCCACAAAGGCCTTTTCAGATGGCCACAAACAGGAGAGAAATCTAAACGCACCAAGGTCCTTTCCAGAAGCAACTATGGGCCCCATTCAGGGGCACCATATGCCTGCGACACCCACCAGACTACTGGCCTGCTGGTTTTCAGTGACATTCGCCAACTGGGAATAGGAACATCTTCAAAAAAGACAGACGTGAATGCGCATTCTTGTTTTCCCTTAAAACTACACGGTGAGCAGCCACTTACCTGCTCAAAGGCCTTGGACGGGGTCCAACTGTCTGTAGGTTCAACTGTAAATTCCTTAGAGAAGTTTTCAAGACCATGTAAAATGCAGACCCTGATTCAACGAGAGCTCTGCGTAAACCGTATGTTCCCACCATGTGCTTTACAGTTTAATATGCACACAGAGCTGCTTGATTTGAGAGGGTTTCCGCAACAACGCAATCGGCTCCTTGAGGTTAGGTGTGTGTGTGTACACGCATGCACACACAGAACATGTAATACTCTACTGACAAGCTCTGCTGTTCAAAGACGAGTATATCAGAGCTCCTGTTCTCCCTCCACAGAAGAGAATGCTATTGCCTACAAAATGAAATCTTGGACTTGGGAGTTTGGATTCTTTGTTGATAGTTTTTCAGAGTGTTTGAATTTTAAACTGCTACTTGGCCATTCCATTTAATTAAACCATAAGATGCCCTGGCTGGCGTAGCTCAGTGGATTGAGCACGGACCTGCGAACCAGAGGGTCGCCGATTTGATTCCCAGTCAGAGCACATGCCTGGGTTGCGGGCCAGGTCCCCAGTAGGGGACATGTGAGAGGCAACCACACATTGATGTTTCTGTCCCTCTCTTTCTTCTTCTCTTTCCCTCTCTCTAAAAATAAATAAAATCATTAAAAAAAAAAACCCATAAGCTGTACTTTTTCCCATAAAAATAGTAGATTTATTGTATGTAATTTGTACCTTATTTCTCGTATAGAACAATTTAACTTTTAACTTTAGCATAGTTATGCCATTTTCTGTAAAGAGTGCATTTCTAATTACTAGTATTAGTACAATGTAGAATCACCTATTGCTCAAAGTCTTAATGGAAAGTTATGCTAGTATTTTAAACAAACCCTCAAGAAACACACCTTTGCTTTCATCAGTCAATTCTCCTTCCTTGTTCACACAGTATTCCAACAGAGCCACACACATCACGCCCCAAACAAATGTGCATCGAATTACATGTAAATACAGTCTGCTACTTCCTGAGCGTTCTGGTGCTCATGCCCAAAAATCCGTCACGATTCCTCTAGTGCTAGGGTTTGACATCAGGCTTATCACAAAGCCAAGGAAGAAAGTTCTTGAAAAGAGTAGTTCTTAGACTAAATTTCAGCAACGAGCAAAAATTTCCAAAAGCATTTTTGGAGAAGTGAAAGTAGGTCTGCACACAATAAATTCTACAGCCAGAAAAAAATAAAAGGCTAGCACCACGATTTCAAACAAACCGTTCATCTCAGACACCATGGGGTCACGCCATAGGAGCACTTCTACAGCTGTGGCACGGGAAGAGCGCAGATCCCGGACGACCGATAATTTATTATGGGAGATTCTGCCTGGGACCTCCCTCAAGAGAACATTCTCATTATGTGATCAAAGACCTGGGGAAAACAGCGGTCTGCTTCTCCCTAGTGTGCGTAATGAATAAAACTCAGAAACGTAAAAATAAAAGTCTCCCGTTTATCACTCACTAGCTGTGTGATCCTGAAAAAATTATGTCACTTCTCTGGGCCTCATTTTCCTTGGCTGTAAAGCCAGCACAGTAACTACAGACCTCATGGGGTTGCCAGGAACATGAAATAAGAGATTATACAAATAAAGGACTTTAAAAATGAGGCTGGAGCCCTGGCTGATGTGGCTCAGTGGATTGAGTGCCGGCCTGCAAAATGAAAGGTTGCTGGTTCGATTCCAGTCCAGGCACATGCCTGGGTTCTGGGTCAGGTCCCCAGTTGGAGGTGTGTGAGAGGCAACCAATTGATGCATCGCTCACACATCAATGTTTCTCTCCCTCTCTTTCTCTTTCTTCCCCTCTCTCTAAAATATAAATAAATACATAAAATCTTTAGGAAAAAAATGAGGCTTGACACCCAGGAAGCCCTCGCTAAAGGCTAGGTAGGGTTCCTGTTATAGATGGGTAATTTGGACTATAGGACTTTACGTGCTGATGCTAGAATTCCTAGATCAGAACAACTCCACTGTATTTAGAAAGTCAAGATATCTAAAGAGAAGAACTGAGATCAGGTTTGAGGGAAATTCAGCTTTGAGGGAAAAAAAAAATTCCTACATCATCCTTATTTTCTTTCATATTACCTCAGCCAGGTACAGCCAGGTGTTTGGGAACCACTGCCCTGAAAAGGGAGGCTCAGATGCCCACTCCTGACTGCGGAGAACCACGTCCTCATTTGCATCTGAACAGCCTGAGGAGAACCACATCCCCGTCTGTGTCAAAACAGTCTGCACGGCCTCATTGACTGAACAGCTGAGTCCTGATGTGCCTCAGTTTACAAAGCTGTGCTGTGGGCGAGGGGACACTACAGGAAATACACTGCTGATGTAGGAATTTAAAAATTCTTTATAAACAATCCCATGAGAAGCATCAACTAAGTATTACATACTTGTTTTTCTAAAACGTGATGTGTTTCCTGTTGAAAAGATCGCAGTGTTTGTCCATTGCACCCAGACTGGAGTCCAAAACCCTTAACTTCAGTCTGGGTAGCTCTGGGGTCTGGTCCTGCCTATGTCCCGAGCCTCCTCTTCCTCTTCTCCACTTGGCCTTCTCTGTCCCTGGGAATAAGCCACTTTTTCTCCCTCTCGAGCCCCTGTGCCCATTCCTGCTCCTCACCATGCTCCCCCTTACCACCTGACCCACATCTCTTTTGCATGGCTGTTTCCTTCCCCCCTCTCAGACTCAAATGTCACCTGTGCCCTGACCGCCATGTCTGAAGCAGTCCCCCAGTCGCTGCAAATGCTTGCCTCTCTGGGTGCTAGCAGCCACCAGGACTATGACAGAAACTCACCAGTTTACCACCAGTCTCCTGCCCGGGACTACAAACTCCCAGAGGCCAATACCCAGCTCACAGCTCCACACAGCACATTCTGGAAAGGGCCCGGCGCACAGGAAGTGCTCACCAAATACTGAGGCTGGCTGACTGGCCAGAAGTGCGGCTGAAATATGCTCAGCACAGAACGAGGCCCGTTGTTATAGGGCCCCTTCTTTTTTGTAGGGCACGGAGCTTGTTTCATTGCAGAACAGAGCGATTCTTCGCGAAAAGGGAAGAGAGGCTTGCAGGTCCTTAAAGGATGAAGCATTCATCTGAGGAGGAACTAAAGGTGTACACACGCACACACAGGAGCAAATCAGCGTCAGTCTAGCAGGAGCTGTAGAGAGGTTAAGGGGCTAGAAAATCAGAATCTCACGCTCTGGGTCTGGGCTCCTTTGTGACACAGATCACCAGCAAATGAAGCAAAACAAGTCTACTGAGACGTGTGGCTAAGACAGTGACGCACTGCGAGAGAAGGCGGTGAGTTCCCTGCTCCGCTGTGAGGGCGCTGCTCCCGGGCCAGCCTCGGAGGAAGTTGGAATCTGGTGATCCCTTGAAGGGTCTCACCTGTCCAGGACATATCAGACTCTCTGGTTCAGGGAAGAAAATATGCTCACGTTCCAAAATCAGCAAGGGGGCCTGGCATCTGAGAGCAAAGCACAAAGGTGTCTGCTGATCTCAGAGGATCATGGGTGGGTTAGTCTGTGGCCCCCCAGTATTCATAAGGCATAGGCAGAGGAAACAAGGAACAAATAGAAGGCTGGCCTTTCTTATAATTATAAAATGTTAAATAAGTGATCTGACATCTCATTGAAGGGAATGGGAAGGAATAAGCTGAGGAAAAGTATATGGAATAAACACTTTAGAAGTAGAATTAAAATAACATTTAAAATGATCAGGTACCTCTTAAGGTTTATCAAATACAGCAAAGAAAAAGTGGAATCATGAAAAATGAGTTCCAACACATTTGGCACTAACTGTAAGCTTTTAAACAAAACTGAACGACTGCCCCCCGGAAGTGCCTCCCCCTTCTACCTCCCCTTTCAGCTGATGACCGAAGAGAGTAGTTCCCAAGCAGAAACATGGCTTCCGACAGCATCTGCTGTGACTTTTCCTCTCACCTCGGGTCAAAGGTCACTTCCTAGAAGCTCCCTAACTGCCTGTAGGGCCCACGCACCCCCAGCTGGCCTTCTAGGACTTCCTCTGTGGCACTCTAGCCTGCCAAACTCAGTAAGGGATTAACTTTTGGCCAATCCCCCCGACCCCACCCCCACCCCTGCCACCCCATCCCCGCCATGAAGCCAGGGCTCCGGGCCTTACTGACCACTGCATCTGAGGACCTCAACTCTGGTCCCTGTTTACTGCAGGGAGGGAGGAGAGAGGGCCACCACCATCACCTAAACTACAAGACCCAACAGCCCAGGGACACCTCCCCAAGCCCTACGCTCCAAATGGGCCTGGCCTCCAAGGCAGAGCCTATCCAAGAGCAGTCTGCCCCCGGCTTGGCTCCCTCCACTCCTCTTTCGTTTTCAGCTTTTGCAATGTGGCTTCCTTCTGTCCCCGACCTGCGCCCGTGGTCCCCACACACCTCTAATTGCCAAATCCCACTAACAACCGGCCGCTGACCCTCTCCTTTGCTTTTAGCACGCCTGTCCTCCTGCAGTTTCCTCAATGTGGTTCCTCCTCTCGTTTTTGCTGTTCATTCTGTTTCCTCTGCTTGTCCCCCCTTCCCCTGAACTCTGTTTTCTTGGTAAATATTGAGGCTTCCAGAGTGTTCTGATCCTGGCCCCTAAAAGCTCCTCCCTCCCTCTGGGTACTCTGATCCACCCTCACAGATCCAACAACTACCCACTCAGTGAAGAACACACGGGTTCCACTCTCATCCCAGGCCACTGTCTTCAACACTAGCCCCAAACTTCCAACCACCCACAGGGGTCCTCCGCCGGGAGGTCCCCAACGCCCTCAAGATAACTAACGGCACAGCTTCATCAGATCTGTCTCATGCTAAAGCCTTACCCATCCCCCATACAGCCTCCTTCCTGTTATAACTTATCAGACGTTCTGTGACTGCTGACTCTCTGTCAGTCTCCTCCAGGACAGTGTGCCTTGTGGAGGGCGGGGGTTAAACTTCATTCGACTCCACCTCCCCCAGCCCAACATGGAGCCCAGCACACAGGACAAGGAATGCTTGCTGGATGGACAAGAAAAGAGCTCTGTCTCCTTCATCCCTACATCCCAGCACATAATAAAAACTGAATAAATGACTGGTAGGAAATATAAAAAGGAAGATGCCACAGGACTTAGAAAGAACCGAAAGAATTACAAATCCAAGTATCACAGATATATAATAAAAAGAACTGCTTTTCTTTTCGGAGAAACTTCAAGATTTTCCATGATGTATCTAGTTGCAAATCTATTCATAAAACAACACACCTGGCCATCAGATATTATAAACAGGTTGGGCTGTATTGTTAAAATTATTAATCATGAAATTAATTTTAATCATTAATAAAATTAAATGTGAAACGTTACAAATATTACATATATATGGCAACTCTCTTAATTAAATCAATCACTGTTTTAAAAAAAATCAAAAACTAGATTTATGCTGCTGTATATTGTGCCATGGTGTTAAGAAGTCAGACATGTAGCAAATGCCCATTTTAATTAGCACCTGTATGTTTCTGTCTGTCTGCTTACTCACATACACAAGTGCTGGAAGGCCCAAGTGCCAGTCACAGATACCTCACGCCCGAGGTCTAGGCAAAGATCTTCTTACTATTTGTACTTTAGCTCCTATTTTCATAAAGACATTTAGTTTGAATGCATGAAGAACTATGATCTAGCTGAAGTGACTTGGTTTTAAAATTATCGCTGACACTCAAAGCTGTTACAATTTTTGAAAATGCAAACAAACAAAACGTGTTTGAACAGCCCTGTGATAAGCCTGCTGTACTGCCAGCCATTGGGCAGCTTATCTGATAAGCCCAGGGCAACCCTGAGGGAACCTGCAGACTGTTGTTATTCTGTGTTGTATAAATTATTTCTTTTCTACCATACCTTCAAAACCTTCCTTCCCTTCTGGCCTACCCCTCCCAAGTGCTTTCTCAAAAACTGATCTTTCTGCTCTTGCCAGGGTGGCTCAGGTGGCGGGAGCATTGTCCCATCCACCAAAGGTTGGGGGTTCACCCCACTAACTGATCATGAAATGGAGGCTCAGTGGAAGTGGTTTTATTGAAGTGATATGGAATTGATAAGTGAACACAAATTCTAATCTTTCTCACTAGGTATACACATACTTTATCCCCAATATGCAGTCTAATGGGATATCTCATTACAAAACAAAACGTCACTGATAGAGTGTCTGATGTGATACCTTTGATTCTGGCTGCTGCCATAACGCCATGGTTCACACATGATGGAAGTGGAACGTAGAGACAGACAGAGCAGCTCAGGACCTCCAGAAACAAACGCTGTGGTTCAGCACGGGCTGAAATAGACACGGTACCTGCGAATGGCACAAATGCAAGCAACTACCTTGGTTTCAGTCTTTGCTCACATAATTTGCATAGGAAAGTTAATTCTATCGGTATCAAAATGCCCCTTTTCTTTACGCACCGGAAGGACACCAGGATGCCAGCAAGCATGGAGGCTTAACTGTGTGGCTATGTTCACTTTAAAACTGCTAACTAATAAAAATTATTTGTTGAAATAGCAAACTAGCAAATATTTAAATCACACAATCACCATCCCCCCACCCCATATACAGCAGGTGCACATACAAACACCACGCCCCAGAAATGTTAAGGCCTCCCATGTCTTGAGGTAGACACAAGGGGAGAAACAATCTTGGGGTGAGCTTTTAATAAGAAATGAGTTTACACTCAGGTTCAGTGGATGAAAGATGAGGTAATGGAAAGGCATATTGTGGAAGGAAAAAAGAAAAGAAAAAAGGATTAAAAAAAAAGGTTGGGGGTTCCATCTCCAGTCAGGGCGCAGACCCAGGTTGCAGGTTTGGTCCCCAGTCGGGGTGTGTATGGGAGGCAACCAATCAATGTTTCTCTCTCACACTGATGTTTCTCTCTGTCTCTCTCTTCCTCCCCCCTCTTCCTCTCTCTCTAAAATCAATAAATACATTTTAAATTCTTATTTTAAACTGGTCTTTCTACCTGCACGACTGTTCCACGCCTGTGCCAGTTCGGTCACAAAATCCCGCAGGTCATCCCCAGCATCCCTGCAGCCCCTCACCTGAATGCAGGACAACAGTACCTGACACACATTTTCAAAAGCAGCTGTGTCGCTGCATCATGTTGGCGTGGACGCACCATTAACTCTCCAAAGAGAAAAGAAAACAAAACAAAAAATAAAACGCACAGCCCTGGCTGGTGTAGCTCAGTGGATAGAGCGCGGGCTGGGAACCAGAGGGTCCCGGTTCGATTCCCAGTCAGGGCACATGCCTGGGTTGCAGGCCAGGCCCCCAGTGAGGGCCATGTGAGAGGCAACCATACATTGCTGTTTCTCTCCCTCTCTTTCTCCCTTCCCCTCTCTGAAAATAAGTAAATAAAATCTCTTAAATAAAAAAAATAAAAAATAAAATGCACACACGTCCCTCCACACAAATATAAATCTTTCGTTGAAGTCCCAGGGAGAAAGCTAGGTGGTTAATAACTTTCATCTGGCAGCACGTGTGCATGCATTTGAAAGAGAATGTTCCTATCTCAATCACGTGGTCCCTGGAGCAGTGAAAACACGCCCCTGGTTTCCGATTTGCTCGCAGGGAGCACAGCAAACCGTTGAGGCACAAACCGGAGGGTAGTGCTCCTGGTCTCTCTCTGCCCGTTTCTCAGCCTCAGAAGTGCCCAACACAGTGAAGCCCGCATCCAACGACCCACAGCTCTGATCTATCACTTACAAAGCCAAAAAGCGATCAGTCCTACAGAAAAAGGAATCAAACGCACAGGCTCCGGATTTAAAAGTTCCCGTGAATAAATGCCACTACATTCATTCTGTAGCTATTTGATTTTAATTCCCCAGAAAAGCAGGAGCCTATGCATCCTTTTAGGAAGGGGAGGGAAAAAAAACATGGAACACAACAGTTGGAGTTTGAAAATTCTGAAAAGTGGAGAGCTTAACTCCCTGTTCATGAAGACATCTAAGCTCTGGATTTCAGTTTGCTTCCGATTTGTTACTAAAAATCCCGCCACACCCTCTCTGGTTTAAGAATACTAGATATGCAGATTGGTAAGGACCACTTTCCCCACAAGATAACCCCAAGGATAAATTCACGAGGACATTCCCAGTTCCCACTAAACTCAACTGCTTCCATTCCCTCGGCTGGGACGAAGGACTCACATTCCTTAGGCTGCTGGGAGCACAGGGGGAGCTGCTGGTCACGGTCACAGTCACAAGGATGGTTCCCCCAGCACTCGGACGAGAAACATTAAAACTCGGGGCCTCCTGAGGTCCTTGGCAGATCTTGCTAATGACATTAAAAGCGAAGGCAGATGGGCAACTTTCTACTCTCTCAACTCTGAAAGGGGCGAACACAACTCTTCAGAAGAGGTGAGGAGCCCAACAAAAGTCACTCCCACGTCCGACTGCCACGCCCTTGAGAGGGAGCTGTGGTTCACACAGGTGAGGCTCTTGACACCTGCACGCCGGACCTGACTAGTATTTCAACTTCGAACATTTATTAGCAAATTGACACAAAGTAAACCACATTTCCTTTAAAATACTAATACTCCCGCACCCCCCAAAAAAACTCCAAACTAGATCAATTTCTTAAGCACAACGCTGAGGTGAGCCAAACTGATTGTCATTTTGACCTTGCTTTGCTTTAATTCAGGAGCCTATTAAAAATGTAACAAGTAACCCTCTTCATTCGGCTCAGCTAGCAGAGCTAATAGGCTTCGAATTAATTTCCAGAAGATGGCTGTTATAACTAACAGGTTTTAAACATTTGGTTGATTGGGGAAAATGAATTGACTATAATGTATTTGATTTGGAAAATTAGTTTTCATTCTATGTGCTAACCATAATAGTGTTTATTTTAAGTTTACATGATTCCATTAAGAGTCCCAGAACGTCACCAGGTTGTGTTCATCCTTAGAGTGCTAGCCGACTTAAGAAAAAAAAAAAAAAATCAATTTACATTTTTATTTTTGTTGGTCTTTATTTGAGGGCAAGTTAAATTCGTTTTTGTGGCTTTCATAAAAATCTTGGCTTGCTAATAAAGCAACAGGCCCCAAAACTTCAGAATGATACCTCAGTCAAAGAAGCCTCCTCCCTCACTGAATGCAAACCCTCTGGAGAAAGGCTTCCGCAAGGAGTAAGATGAACCAGTTTCTGCATTGTTTATGAAGTTTCACTTGATTCCTCCTGACAACCATTTAAACAATGACTGTTGGGAAATGTCCCTCAAAGAATCAACAACAATGGCAGGGATCAGAGCTTTTATATTTAGCTAATACTATTTTTAAAAGAAGAAAATATTTCTTCCTGAAGGGATTATGGGAAGCCTTATTAAAGACACCTGCAAACAAAACAAGTGACAATAGATCTTTATCATAATTGATAACTGAGTTCCCCTTTATACAAAGCTCCTTTCTTAGAGACAATAACACGGAGATTTACCTTTGCTGTTAGTTTCAAGAAATCAGCTAATTGGGACTACTGGTATTCAACAATGGTGAGATTCACCAAGATTAAGGGAGTGTATGAATGGGAAAAAAAAAACAAAAAACTTGTCTCTCAGGTTAAAGAAAAGCACAGTGAGCCTAGAATTTTCTCTCTTCAGGCCGAGAATGTTTTATACTAAAATCGGGTAGCACCCCTCCCCGTTTCTCCATCTGTCATGGAAAAACCTGTGCATGACATATTTTAGCTAACTACATGCTAAGCCCTAGCCAGCCAAGGTTTGGAAACTCAACCTTGGCCTAGCTTCCAACTGCAAAGAAAAGGGACCTTTCACAGAATCTTTCAGAGTAATTAACAATCATGTCAAAACGTGACATTGTTTTAGTGAGAGATTGCTTCTTGGGGATAAATTACACAGCTGAACCCAGCAGGACACGCTTATAAAAATGAGTCTCCAGGAGAGAAAAGAACATCGGACATCTCTGCAGTCAAAAGTACTCTGCCCGAGTCCCAGCTTCCGTCATGCCAGTCAACAGCAGACGCCCCTGCCCATGGGCTGGGCTGTTTTGTTTGCAGTCAGATGCTCATTGCTGCATTTCGGTGTGACTGATGGGAATGCCCGTAATCATCTCAGGCTTACTCCTGATTTTTTTTTTGACATAGCTAATTCTCCAAATTAAGTAATTTTCACTCCTTTTATCGCCGTGGCTCCGGTGAAAGGAGAAAGGGGGAACTATTAGGACCGAGCCTCCATCACTGCACACCCTGACTGTGGCATGTCTCCTGCCTGGTCTGCAAGTGGGCTCACGATGAGACTGATCTAAACTGGCACTTGGGAAAAATGGAAAGGTTCATGAAGTCCTAGCACAACAGCAGCTGTGATTTTTGAGTACATGCAGCCTTTGGTTAATGAATTTCATTTCCAAAATAAACACTTGGAGATGAAGAAGAAAGTCCCCCCGCCTGAATCACTGAAGAGGAGACAGAATTAAATAACAGAAAAAACACCGCAGATGAGCAACCACACTGAATGACAGGATGAGAGACGAGATGACCCAACGGTATTCTTTCAAAACCTCAAGTTCACAGACAAAGCAAACACCTCATAGAAGGTATTTCTGTGGGATTGTTGGTTTTCCTTAAAAAAAGACACCTTAAGACTTAGAGCAATCTACAGGTGGAAGAAAAGCTGCCTAGAAAAACAAAAAAAGACGTTTTCTGAGATGACTTTGATCCTGTACTCGAATTATTATTGGCTTCATCAGGCTTGCCTTTAAAGGCTGTGCATCTGCAATAACTGCTCTCCATTGTCCTTGCTAACAAAGTATTATTTTCACCTTATTATTACTAATCTTTTCTTTGTGAGTAACCACACCTGGTTTTATCCGCAGAAAATGGTGCAGTAAATATTTTTCCTTTGTGGTAATACAATGCATAATTTAGCTAATCTGGGCTATCTTTCCGTGAGAGGTGATTGTTTCTATATTATGAAACGCACTCACAGTCAAGTGAACTTCACGCCAGATGCCTGGAGGGCAGATGGAGAACCACTTACCCAGCATGTAGCTGCTCTGCACTAACTTTGACGGCACTGTGTAGCCACTCCTACACACAAGGCGTTACTCATGTCAACTCAGCCTCCGACTCATCGCCACACCTGTCCTGGACAAACTCGGCCTTTTGTGCAGATAACACGACACACCACCAGGCTGCGAGACCCACCCCAAGCCCCCCCCCCACGGGCGGGCCCTGGCAAAATGTGGAACTTCCGTTTTCCATCGGAGAATCTGACATCACTACTGTGTTACCTGGAGGAAATCAAGGTACGTCAGGGGCAGCAGGTCATCCATGTGTCCGATGTCTTTGGAGAAACGATTTAAAATTCTTCCTGCAAGAACAGGACAGGAGAAATTACTCATTTCCCCAGATAGGTCCTTTAAGAGAAACAACTCACAGACAAAATCAAAACAATATTTTAAATGCATATGTATTTAATACATAAGACATTCGTATGAAATTAGCTGATGTCAGTGGTAAAGAAAAAGAAAACAGAATGATACCTAAAGAGGAACGCAAACACCACCAAATGGCCGTGGGCAGGGAGTCGAAATTTGGCCATGACTTTTAAAAGAAGGGGGGGAGGATGGCGGGGGGACAGTCTTGTGACAGCATTTGGAAGCGTTGGTGGATTTGAGAAGGTTCCCTCCTTTTAGATCCCACCTCACACTTCAATACAAGTGCTAAGTATGTAAATAAACAATTGCATTGAAAATACACAAATTGATCCTAATTGTTATACTAATTTCTCTTCCCCTGTCAGAATTAATTTTGCTAAGTGGTACTTTTTCGATAATTGTGATTATAAACTCTTTATTTTTTTTGCCCCCCCAGGATGGTTCACAGAGCCTCACATTTTGGGAAAATCTGGAATCCTGCCATTCTCCAGTTGTGAGTCTGTTTGTGGGTAACAGGATGTTCTGTGCAGAAGTGCACTGGGTATGACAGACGCGGACTTGTCTCCTCAAGGAGACAAGAGGAATATAGACAGAAAAACAGAATTATCCAATAATCAAAGATCATTTCTTATCATTGATTTCATTTCTCCCCCCTCAGACTCCAAGAAAACCGTATATCCTAAAGGCTTCAGAGTCAGAATTTCAGAACTAATTTCTAATAAATATCTAGTCTTTCAAATGATTCAATGCAGGAAAAAAAAAAAACTGAAGCCACACACACACATACATAGCCTATTTTAGTGTGGCAGTTCTTGAGAAATATGTCTCTCGGAGCTCTAAACTTCTGCAATTTATGCTTCAAGAAACCAGATGGAGGTGAGACAGATGTGGGGTGCTCCTCCTAAAGTTCGTCAGAGGTGACTGTCTCTCGGGGTCCTTTCCTACCAAGCCACCCCCTGGACCACGCATGGCGAGAGGCTGGGAACTGAGCTTCCACAGCCTGAGAAACGCTGCCTCTGCAATCCTCCCACGAGGTGCCTGGGCTCGGCCAGGAAGCACAGAGTGTGCCGGAGCGAGGAGCTGGAGTCTCTGGAGGCTTTCCCGCTTGGCCAGGCCATGCCTCACCTCAACAAGCTGGGCCTCAATTCTCCTGTCTCGGGCTTCGGAAACACAGACTCCAGAAATGGTCTTTCGGTGACACCTTTGGCAGCCCCAGTGATGACTGTTCTTTAGAAGGTAAGTCTGAGGATTGAATGGGCTCCTGTGTGTGAAAGAACCAGCCACCACACCAAACAGGCGCTCAAAACCAGAACCAAAATCTCGAGAGGAGAAAGTCACCATTACTCAGGGGTTCTGCTGCATGTCAACTGGGGTAGCCGACCAGGCAGCATCAGGTGGTTGACCGACCAAAATGCAGATTTCAATTCAGGAGCCTTCGGGTGGAGTTTGAGATTCTGCATTTCTACCAGGCTCCCAGGCGATGCCCTCCCGCTGATCCCAGACCACGGCTGGAGGGACAAGGGGTCGGGTTATTGTCCGATCAGTCGTGCTTTTGGAGCATGAACATCCAATGGGCCACGTTTGCCACGTTCTTACGGATTCTGTGGCCTACCTACTTTTTAACTTCTCAAAGCACCAGTAGCAAAATGAGGAAAGTACGTCAAAAAGATGTTAAAAACATAGTTTAGATGCTTATTATTTCTTCAGTAGAGAAGTACTTTTTCACATATGCAGGATTCAGAAGCACTGTAAGGATGGTTCCACTTTAAAAATGCTGAAAGCAATCCTCAAATTAAAGAAAAAGAGAGAAGGAGAAAAGCTACACAGACATAAACAGTACGGGAAAGCACCCCCTCTACCTTCGGCCCGACGCGAGCGTCTTCAGGTCTGAGACAGCAGGTTGGCCACAAGGGTAGCGTACTAGGAAAACACAACTGAGAAACACCCTCTCCAACCAAGGCTGCCGCCATCACTGAACTGAATGTCAAAGACAGTCAAAAAATAAACTCATTCACCAACGAGCGGGGTATAGACAACTTGAGATATTAGAAGGTGCAATAGTTACTTCCTTGCTCTAAGAAACAAGTATGAGAATGAGTGGTGTTTGCAGAATAGTTCATGTGGCTTTGCAATAGACTGTCGTAATTTCAAGTTCACGGCCTCGGTAGTCATGAAATTTTCTCAAAGGTCTCCAAATGAAATTCTTGTGATAAATTCCCTTCACACACTTGTGGCCCCTGCTACACCATCTCCAGGGATGTAGAGCAAAGAGGGGTTCACCGTGACCAGAGGACCCGGCCCCTTTTCCGACTGGTGTGCCAGACCAAGCTTTCAGTGCACATAAGGGAGCCATGCAGGGAGCTGAGCCAGTCCGGACTGTCTGCGTCATTCTACGCAAACTAATTCCGCGCACACCAGCGTGCGAAGAGGAGCGGGAGCTGCAGAAGTGTGCAGGCTCAGCATTCCTCCGCCATTGCAGGTGGAGTAGGCCGTCAGCAAGGGCTGCTAATGAAGGTCACGGAATTGCAAGAGCAGCAGGAATTAGGAAACCATTCCTGGAAAAGCCAGAGTCCTTGTCTTCCCCCAGCACTTAGTAGCCACAGGCCTGCAGGCAACCCATCCAACCTCCACTGGGACACAAATCCCTTATCTGTACAACAGAGGTGATAACATTTGCCTGTCTCCTTCACAGGATAAAAGATTATAAGGATAAAAGATATGCTTATGAAGGCACCTTCTAAGATGTAGAGCAGCACACCTGTGCAAGGTGTGAGTCATATTACGGTTACTAGATTGTTGAGCTTTAAGGGACGTGGCAGGGCTAGTAATTTCCAAACTTTGTCTGGGGAAGATCTGAGATTTTACAAAGGTGCCTTCAAGAGTGAGGCAGAAGAGGGAACGGGGGCCAAGTTCATCGGGCTACGGAAACCCCCTCTTCTCCCCTTACTGCCCGGCCCCTCTCAACAGCCTGCGCCCTGGTGGAGCCCCTGACGTCCCTGCGGATGCACATACAGGGAGGGCTAACGCAGGTAGGTGCTGCCCCTCGCAGCCCAAAAGCCTTGATCAGAACAAACTGCCACATGTTCAAAAAGAGACTGCTGAAGAAAGTCAGATGGAGAATGGGTTTTAGAAAGTAACATTTCCAAGTTGCTCATTAGCCCTTAAAGTAACAAACTCTTGATTCTAATCATTTTGGCAGAAACCTTCTCATATGGAATACAGACTTTTGTCTTCTTAAACAAAAGATAGAGCATAAACTCCTCCTTTTTTGACAACCCAGAACTAATATTTTGAGCCACAGTTGAATTGTTCTTAAACATGATGCTGTAGTCGTGAGGGGGCTCCCTGAGGTTCCTTAAGGTGCACTCCTCCATCCCCAAATGCTTTGCAGCGACACATTTTCTGCTGCCCCGCACTGGCCTTGAACCTGCAGCTTTACTTTAGTGATGAGGACCGGGAGATCTTGCAACCGCCAAGGGCCTCAGCTAGGCCTCAATCTACTCTCAGCCAAGACAGAGCAATTTTTGTGTTCACAGGCACCGTTTTTCTGACTTTGATGAGGGACTGTTGCAGCTTGCTTCCAGGTTTTCCCCGGAGTCTGGTTATATCTCAGAATATATCACCGGGACTTGACGGCTTTTCATGTCTATTTGTCTTGAATTTACATCTAGATCACACACCCTTTGTAAACATGGACCACGTCTCACGTACAACTGTAACAGAATGCAAAGTGCCTCAGGTGAGGGGCCCTCAAAACAGAACCTGCTAAACGCCATAAACTCAGGCTTTCCAGCTTTATTTTCAACAAGGCGAACAGGCACAGAGGGACCCTGCCATGGAAACAAACAAATCTGCAAGATCGATGATTAAAAAGCAGCTCTTCCTGAAGGGAGACTGGGAGGCCTGGAACCTACTCAATGACCATCGTCCCTCAGCTCCAGGGACATGACGGGAAGTGCATTCTGACCATGATGGATCCTCCCAAGACGCGAGTCTTCAATCTGCAACCATGTCTGCCAACTTTGCAGGATGCCCGGGGCTCCTGAGGACCCCACTGGCATCAGGTCAGAACGAGCCTGACACTCATAAAAGCCACACTTCCCGAACTTGAACCTGGACATGAAGCTTCCAGGGATCCAGTTAAAATGTACATTCTCAATAGCTCCGGGTGGGACCTGGAATGCTGCGCTTCTCTCTAACAGCTCCCTGGTGATGCCCAAGGTGCTGGTCCAGGGACGACACTCTGAGTAACAAGGTGGTATCTGGACATTTCTGATGACGGTCCCTGAGTCTTAAGAACTCATATGACAACCTTGTCATACTTACAAATGTGTAACTACTGCCCTTTTAAATATATTTTTTTTTTTTGCTTCCAAGAGCTGAAGACCACTTGTTTCCTATTTCATTCACACAAATTAAATGAGAAAAAGGCATAATTAAGGCAAGGGGTCCTGCCTCTTTCATTCACTGCTGCTTCCCCAGTGCCTGGACCATGCCTGGTATACAGAAGGCACCAGAGCATACTTTGAGTGAACAAATAAAATAAGCCCTTCTGCCCTACATAACAAATGGTTTGTTCTCCAGTTTCAGTCCCTACTTCTGGGGCTGGGTACTTCACACGGCCTCCTTTCGGTGTCTGTTTTCCGGGGAAATTCCTGTCGCAACATGCAGCGTCTGGTTCGTCAGACTCTAGTCACTTTCCTGGCGTTGCTGTTGAACCGATTTATTTGCGCTCCTTCAAAGGGCATGTGAAGTTTGTTTGCAGCGGCAGACGGAGTTAGGGCACAGCGATTTACAGTTAGGGCTGCGCGATGGCAGGGAAGCACGCGTCTAACAGAGGGGGAAGTGGGGCGAGGAGACCATAGTCCCCAGGTGCTGGGTAGGTGGCAGCTGGTAGAGAAGGAAGCCAGGGGAGGGGTGGAGCAGAGATGGATCACATGGGGATTAGGGAGCAGGTAACCAGGGCAGGTGAGAAGGATGGGAAGAAATGCAAGGCGCTGATAGCCGTGCTGTAGGTAACCAGATGCTCAGGCAAAGCACTGCCCACCCATGGCCTAGGTTTACCGACTTCCTCTGAAGCAAAGAACTCCTCCCGGAACATAAAGGCTAAAACACTTAAGAGATGGCATTTGATTTAAATGATAGCTTTCAAAGGGGACATACTAATCCAGACCATTTTCTTAAGGCACTAAATTTAGCACCCAGGCCTGAGGAGGTGAGGTCACCCCCATGCTATGGAAGAAGCCCGCTCTGCCCCGTAGACAGCCCCGAAAGGACCAGTCTCGCTTGTCACAGGAAACACGGGACAGATGCACCTGTGGTTGCTGGTTTTCCTGTGGCGGCCTCACCTACCTGCTTACACGGCAGGCAGAGCCAGAACGGAGGTCCAGGGACAGGCCCTGGACACGGCTCCGGCTCGCTGCAGCGGCAGCAGTCTGATGGGGAAGGAGCAGAGAGAGCCACCGGCGGACTCACCTCAGGGACACACCTGCAGGGTGGTCCCAACGGGGGGGGTGGCGGGCAGACACCTGACACTGTGGGACTTTTGCATCTCCCGGGAGTTTAGACTCAGGTCAGCAGTCAGTCAAGGAGGGACGGCAGGTCCTCCTCTGGCCACTCGAAAGAACGCCTGTGTAGCACGGGCACGTGGCACTGTGAAAGTCTGGTGCCCTCGCACCTCTTCACATAATGAAGACATATTAACAAGAGTTGTTTTGAGGTTTTAGTACATAACATGACAGATCACAGGCAAAGAGCTTCAAAAAGACTCATGTGCTCTTTCCTGGTCTAATGAGATCTCTCCTCATTTCTCCCCCACCTGGAAGACACCAGGGAGGGCGGTCCAGGCAAGACAACGTGTAAAATCCCAAATGTCCTCAAGACAAAGGGTGAGCTCACAGTCTGTTTTCTCTATCCAACTTCAAGTCTTCCTTCCTCAAGGTCATGCATTCCCTTACGTTGTAGCTCTTCTTCCCACTCGCCAATCAGAAAAAACACCTTTATCCCCTTGCCAGTGCTTGCTGCTTGGATTTTAAATTCGACCTAACTCTGTTGTTTGGTGTGTACTGGGCCACGGTCTAATCTAACACTGGTGGCAGACTAACCGGGTACACGTCAGTGAACCCAGTACATACAGTGACACACGGTGACACAGAACACCAGGAGCACACACCTAGCGAGCACTGGACACGCACAAGCCAGGTGCCGATGAGCCAGCCAGCCGCAGCCACAGCGGGTGTCGCCAGACGGCGCGAGTTGCAGGGCAGGGCAGGGTTCGCCTAACAAGTTCTCATGGAGGAAACGAAGCTTGAGAATTGGGAAGGAGGGCAGAGCACGGGCTGACGGAGAGTGGAGAGTTTGTCCAGGTGGGAGGGATGACATCTGTGAGGACTGAAGAAGTGGGAAAGGACAAAAGGATGACAAATATTTGCCTAGCTGATGGAAAGAACATGACCTAAGTGTGCTAAGATTGGAGAGAACTTGGGTGCGGAACGGGAGTGGAAAGGGGCCTCCTCTGAACATTCCCTGCAGTCAGAGGGAGGGCTAATTTCTCTCTTCCGTCAGTGTGTCTTCAAAGCCACGGGTGCAAGGGGGATGCACTGAGGAGGGGCCCAGTGGGGAGAGGACGGAGGGACAGCCACACACCTGGGCTAGGCTGAAGAAAGTCAGAAGAACTCTAGAGAAGACAGAAGGAGCAGTTCCGTCACAGCCTCCGTGTGCAGACCCACAGCATCACCACGCCCGCACCACACTGCAGAGCCGGGCAGGATTTTTTCTCATGGTTGTTTTGGTTCACACGTGCTCAGTTTCCACAGTTACCACCAGCACTATCACCACCGTAGCACCAAGTGTGCCAGAAACTGTGTTAAGCACTCTGAGTGAGATGCCGTTCCCATTTTCCAAGAAGCTTAGAAACGGTAATGCATTAACTCAAGGACACCCAGCTGTGAGGTAGCCAAGTGGGGACCCCCACCCAGCATTATAGAGATTCAGAATGTTCATGTCAACATATTTAGAGCCACTTCTCTGGACACATCTGAAAGCTCTATTAAGTATCAACGAATAAGAAGAGCCAACAAAGTTATAGGCAGGGCTGGTGTTAAGCTGGTAAGAATGGCAATGGTCAAACCAGCTCTTGTCGGGCCAGGCCCCTTTTGATTGGCTGATGCCCGCTCCACTGGAGGCTAAATACTCTTGTCACTTCTGGTTAGAAGAGTTCCAGGAACTCTCTCTTGGCTAACCATAATTAACGTAAAACATTTAAAGTAACTCCACCTCAAAATTAAATTAGAGAAATTACTGTAGGCTAGATGAATAAATTAACAAGTAAACAAATGAGTGAACGGAAGAATGAATGGGGACACATAGTCTGTCCATTAGAAAAGTCTGAGGACTTGAGCTCTACCGCATCCCGAGCCTTCACCTGTGCAATGACCTAGCTCCTGCTGCTGAGTATAGTAAGGAATTCGCCTTGAAGGAGGAGCGGACCCACCTCACAGACTGCCCCAGGAGGCCACTTCCGTGCGCCAGCCATGAATGCTTTGCTACAGTAAGGGGTCATTACTGAGTATTTCCAAAGCACTCAAAAGAAAGCAGCTGGGAAGCTGGTCCAGGCTACTGCCTTTAGACTTTAAGTCTGACCTAACTTGTTTGCTGTACACATAAGTCCACACACAAACCCCAGGGGATGTCACACAGGAGTCTGGCTCTCAGCTCGCATACGGCCAGGAGGGTGCAGACCAGCGGACAGCAACATATAGAAGAATCTCTAGAATGACGGCTCTGACCACGATGGGGCTGACGGACGGTATGGAGCATTTCCACTGGGAAATGCCCGTGCCTACTGAGTACAGATGACGTCAGGGGACTCCCTAAAACTTGAAGCACAGGAAGTGGAGTGGCCCCAGAGCTAAGTGGCCCAGACAAGCTTAGAACCTCTGATGATAAGACAGCAGGCAACCCCCAACCCCTCGACTTCTCCTACCACAGGAACGCACCACGCTGCCTCCAAGAAAAAAAGCCGTTCCCTCGGCTGTCTTCCAAGGCTAAGTGCACGGCCTCTGCTTTGCATCTCCAGAACCACGAGCACTAGGGGCTTACTACATCGAGCAGTCCCACCTCGGGACCGTGTTCAGAGATGGTGGCGGCCAAGCCTAGTAGACGCCTAACGAATCCATCTGGGCAAAAAGGATTCCCGTGACCACAAAGGCAGTTGTCAGACTCCATCACTAAGAAAACCTCATTTGGAAAACCCCATTCGGCGTGCGAAATCGACTCTTCCTGCCTCCAGTGCACAGGCAAGTCCTATGTAATGCTCAAAAATAGGACAGCAAAACACTTGGTGTGAGAACGTGACCGAACTTGAAGACAATGGGCCCTCCCACGACCCACCCCATGCAAAGCAAGTTTAGGTGTACTGGAGACAGACCAACCAACACCCAAATCTGATCGCCGGTTCCATCTCCAGCATATCATTTTGATATCTGGGAACTGCCGACAGACATTACACAAAACTCGCTCGGCTGTGTTCAGTGTAAACGCGTGGGCCTTTGTTTGGGGCAGGGGAGAGGGGAAACACCACTGAAAAGGGAAGGGAAAAAAAATCATTTTCCCCTCCTGTGTTATTTCTTTTCAAAATTCATATAAAAGTTGTAAGAACTGGGAATATTGCCCTAAGTGTTACAACTCTACTGGTCATCAGTTATGAAGAGCGTAGGAGACACGTTACCTCTGAGGCAGGCCATTGTCTGTTTCTCACC
>PVJI01010590.1:0-59787 GCA_004026765.1 Micronycteris hirsuta
GTTATTTGCATCCTCTCCCCTCCCCTCCTCCCTTTCCCTCCAGCCCCCCTCCCCCCCAGCCTCCCTCTTCCCCCTTAGTTCTGTCCATGTGTCCTTTACAGTGATTCCTGAAAACCCTTCTCCCCATTGTCCCCCTCCCCCCGTCTATTATTAGACTGTTCTTAATTTCAATATCTCTGGTTATGTTTTGCTTGCTTTCTGCTTTTGTTGGTTATGATCCGGTTAAAGGTGAGATCATATGGTATTTGTCCCTCACCGCCTGACTTACTTCACTTAGCATAATGCTCTCCAGTTCCATCCATGCTGTTGCAAAGGGTATAAGCTCTAATCTATAAAAGCATAAGTTCTTCCAGTTGTATAATCTTATGTCTTCAAAGATTACTTTTCAATATAATTTATTCTATTCTGTGATGGCTATTACATGTGAATTGAAGTATTATAATCTCTTTAACCTAACCAGTAATGGTTCATAAAGAAAATGATACATGCTTTCTATTTATATATCAGTGCTGTATTCTGAGTAAATTCCTCCGTAATATTTTCTAAATCACTACTTTTGGCTTTGACACTATAGAGATAGGATTATCCTATTAATTTATCTTTTCAATGATGATTATGTTCATTCAAAATTTTCTAACTGATTTTTTCCCATACTCAGCATTTGTTTCACTTACGTTTCTTTTTTCTTATTTGTGAAATTTTATAGAGCACCTTTCCTTAAAAATTGCTCATAATTAATGCGATAAAACACTTTTCGGACAGTTCTATAACATTGACTTACAATGTTCCAAGTTTTCATTTTCATTACTGTCTTTCTTAGCACTGGAATTTTTTTCATATGTTTTGGAGCTTCTGCTTGTTGATTCATTATTAGGGCTTTTGAAAAATACTTCAAACTCCTATGCTTTCTCTTTATCCTCATTCTTTCTTATTTATATTTTTCTGGAATGTATTACTGAGGGCCCCCAATTAACAGCATATTTTTGTAATGTTGCTTTGAGTTCCTGTCTTCTTTTGATATTACAGATATAGTAACCTATTTAATAGACTACTTGGTTTATATCCTTGAGGCAAGCCTGTTTCTACATGTTCCTATCTCCCTAAACGTAGAGCTTTATTTAAACAATAATCATGGCCTGTGACTGGGCTGAACTTTTATTCAGCATCCATTCTTAAGCAGGGGATTGAGGAGGGGTGGAGAGGTTGAGCAGAAAGGGAAAGCCCACTCTAACCTCAGATTTAAATCGTTGAGCTTAATTCAGCTCTCACCTGTGGATCACTGTCATTGTCCGTTTACTTTATAAAGTCAATATTCTGGCTGACATGGCCTATTCCTTACAGGAAGCCTATGAATTCCCCTCTGCTTTACTTCATGTTTGTTTTCAGTTTATTTAGTGTTGACACTGTTTTATAGCTCAACTATATCTTTTTGGTTTTAAGTATTTTAAAATTTATCCATATTGGTATATATTTGTAGCAGAACAGGTGCATTAGAACGTAGACTTTTTGAGCTGTTATCTACATCCTATTACATAAAATTTTAAAATTTCTATATAAGATAATTATAGATTGTCACTCCTTGACCTGCAATACAGAATTTCTGACTCAGGTAAAGGCATCCGATTTCAAACTGACATTGTTACTGGCATCTAATGTTTCTTTGAAACCTAGACTATAAGAACATCTATTACTATTATTATTATTTTGCTGTTGTTGTTAATTACAAAAACTGAAGCTCAGATTAACCATAAAGATTTTTTAATGTAAATAAATCAATTTTATTATTTTACATCAGCAACAAATAGATAACACAACTTTACTTTTATAGTAGCAACCAAAACCAAATAACTCATAAAGATGTGTAAGCACTTTGTAGAAAAAATATACAATTTTACAGGAAGATTTTTTTAATTTAATTTATTTAGTATTTAATTGTTCAAGTACAGTTTTCTGCCTTTCCCTCCCACCCCAGCCCTCCCAACCTCCCTCCCACCTCCTCTCCCCCATTATTTACACAGTGGAATACTACACACCAGAAAGAAGGAGCGCCTACCCTTTGTGACAGCATGGATGGAACTGGAGAGCATTATGCTGAGTGAAATAAGCCAGGTGGTGAAAGACAAATACCATATGATCTCACTTTTAACAGGAACCTAATCAACGAAACAAGCAAACAAGCAAAATATAACCAAAGGCACTGAATTGAGAGCAGGCTGACGGTGACCAGAGGAGAGAGGGGAGGGAATTTTAGGGGAAAAGGGTGAAGGGTTTGCAGGAGCAATTGTTTTCTTAAATTTTATTTTTTAAAGGTTTACAGTTTTCTGTCGTGACTGGTGTGGCTCAGTAGGTTGGGTGTCATCCTACAAACAAAAAAGTCACTGGTTCAATTCCCGATCAGAGCACATGCCTAGGTTGTGAGCCAGGTCCCCTGGGTTGGAGTATGAGAGATGTAACCAATTGCTATTTCTATCCCTCCCACTCTCTCTCTCTCTTCTTCTTTCCCTAGAAACAAATAAATAAAGCATTTTTAAAAAGATAATTCAGTTTTTGTTTCACAGAAGAAAGAATAGGGAATTCTGAGGTTTCCTAGGTGGGCAATTAATTATTTGGCAATTAATGTCTTCATGATTCTTGAGTAAAGGGAAAGAAGATCCATGTTCTGCTAAAGAAATCTCTTTTATGAGACAGATATAAAAGATATTGATATTACAAAACAATTTTAATCCTAGAATTTTTGTTAACAGATAATAATGAAAATATGTGTTTTCTATGTCTGTACAGAATTTAAAAAGAGAAAAAAAATCCAGAAAAATGTTATTTGGCTTAAAATATTTCATATGCCCTGGCCACTGTGGTCCAGTTGATTGAGCACCAGCCTGTGAACCAAAGGGTCACTGGTTCAATTCCCAGTCAGGGCACGTGCCTGTGTTTGAAGCCAGGTCCCTAGTGAGGGGCTCATGAGAGGAAACCACACCTTGATGTTTCTCTCCTGCTCTTTCTCCCTCCCTTCCCCTCTGTCTAAAAATAAGTAAATAAAATCTTGAAAAAAATAAAGTAAAATATTTCATAGACCAATGCAATGAATGCTTATCTTTGTATGGCTTAAACTAACTTTTTTTTTGTCTTAGTAAAGTTGTAGCTGGTACTTTAAATCTATCTGAATTTGCTTTCTTGTTCCATATCTGAAAAGGAGCCTTCGTAGTATGCTGCCAGCAAACATTTTTTATATCTTAATACATCTGTGGAAATTCTGTAATTCTCAATGTAAAGAAATAAATGTATTTTGAATAGAATATGCATTTTCAGAAATATTCTTAAAAAGTAAACATTTTTAAAGCTCAAAGTTATTATAACAATTGTCTCTAAAATCAACTATCAGATTCACCATAGGGCACTTTAGTACAATTACTTGAATTTTCTTCCTCACATGAAAAAGATGGCTCATGAATTGCAAATGAAATAAATAAATTACCCAAAATAACCTAGTTGCCATGTCTACATAGTACATGGAGACTGGCAATCGCTGGTGAAATGTGGGTGTTTCTGCACAGGCAATCTAGACTGTTCTAGCCAAGATTTTATTTTTCTTAAAATTCTCTCATTTATTTGGGTAAAAATTGAAACAGGAGGGCAAGATAGGTGATGAGGATGATTAGAATTCAACTAAGTAATTATTATTATTTATACCTTTGCTGTACTAAGGAAGTTGAAATCACAAAAGCTACCTGTCCCTTTTTATTACTATCGACATTCATCATCATTCTAAGAAAATTTCAGTTGAAAAGTAAAAAATATATATTTTATTTGTTTGGAGATTTGGGAACATGAAAGCTTTGACAATGCTTTATATATGCTTTCTATTCCCTAAAGGGAAGAACACTGTCCTAAACACTGAGTGATGCTTACAGACAGGATTAGTTCGATAATTAGATTATGCATATCTCTACTGTCATTCTTTCTTTACTTAAAATTATGTTTTCATTCTAATCAGCTTACAAAATGTCTAATTACCTTTTGATGACCAGATCGTTTTACTAGTCTCTCCCTCAGACAAAACTGTTCATTCTGTCCTTTTTTCTCCCATTAACCATAAATGTCTGTATTAGAGACATTTTCAGACAAAGATCATTTCCTTCAATTTTGCATCCACAGTATGGTTATAGCCCAGTAGACTGTTAATAGGGAGATAAGTCATAAAACACATCCTTTCTGTTTGACTCTAATTTTATGATCAATAGGCAGAGACATTTGGGGTGAGGGTTAGCAATATATTCAGTTGACGAAATGGTAATTTAAAAACGATCTGTTGCTGGTTAAAATCAAATTAATTATTGATTTGACTAGCCTGGCTTTTAAAAATACATATGCACGTAATCATAACTTAGTGATAGGATTAAAGAAAGATAATTTAAAGACTCATACAGAAAAAAATCTTAAACGTAATGAAATAAACATCATATTCAAATAGAATTTGTAAGGTTAGAATATATTTCAATATTTGTAAATATTTTAAGAACATTCAACTTTGATTCTTCAGTTTAAAAATATGTATTTAATTTCTAATTACTTATAATCGCTGTATAATTATCTTGTTTGGCAGAAAATGATTTTTAATTTGGGCTAAATAAATGATATGTAGACATCTATATGGCGTAAATATTGCCAAATATGTTATTGTTATATGCTATAATTATTATTATTTTATGCTCATATAATAGATAGTTATGAATAAACAATAGTTCATTTAGTTGCAGCATGTATTTGTTGCTATTAATAAAGATGACAGGGTGTTTTGGAAATGCCTCAGAATTCAGTATTTCAGTCAAGTATACATTACTAATACTATGAAGTCTTTCCAGAAAAGTCCAGCCATAATGAGAATGATTTGAGTTATATCAATGACATCAATGTATACTAGCAGCTAATGAGAGTGTTTTGGAAATTCTTAGAAATTCTATATTCCACACAAGTATATATTTCTAATTTACAAGGTCTGTCTGGATAAAGCCTAGCCGTAATGAAAATAGTTTGAGTGACATCCATGTAACCTGGCAGCCAAGGAGAGTGGATTGGAATGCACATGTGTGAACAAGGACAACTTCACTGTACTAATCAGTGAGGGCAGTAGATGCTGTTGAGTAAGCACGTGCACTGTGTGCTGGCATTCAAAATAACTGAAGGAGCAGAGCAGCAAATTTGCATCAAATTTTGTGTTAAGCTTGGACATTCCTCTGTGGAAACTATTGGATGATTCAGGAAGGTGCAGCTATGGGCAGCTGGTGATTGGCAGCTGCATCACAACAACGTGCTTGCCCATGCATCACATCTCATAGAGTATTTTCGTGAAACTTCAAATCACCCAGGTGACTCAGCTGCTCTACAGCCCAGATTTGACACCCTTCAAAGTCTGGCTTGTCCTAAAACTTAAAACCACCTTTGAAAGGGAAGAGATTTCAGACCATTGATGAGATTCAGGAAAATATGATAGGGCAGCTGATGGCGAGTGGGAGAACTATGTGGGGTTCCAAGGTGCCTACTTTGGAGGAGACTGAGGTGTCACGGTCCTATGTACAATGTTTCTTGCATCTTATATCTTCTTCAATAAATGTCTCTACTTTTCACATTACATGCCTGGACACCATCTGGACACACCTCATATAATAATTGATTGGTTAACATTTCTCCAATTTATTCTTCAGAAATGAAAATAATATATATCATCTATGTTCAACTTAGAAATATGAATTCCAAAAATTTTTCTCCTGTCATATTCTTTATTCTTTAACTTATCATACATATTTTATGCTCTCTCCTAGATAACAATAATCTAATTAGAAAACTAATATTTCATAGGAGCGATAAAATCAGTAAGTAAATTAATATTCTCTGTAACTTGAAGAAAAACTTGCAGACAGATCCTTATGTGCTGGAAGGTTTTATATTTGAGAATGTTATCTTATTAAAATATTCAAATTAATTTACCAATAATTATCATTTGCATACACATGATTTTTGTTATTACAATATTGATTAAAAGTAAAAGGGGGACTTCTAACACACTTCATTAGAAAGATAGGTTTAGTGTTAATGTGACAAGGCCTTACCTTTTCCATATTCTCTCCTTGTATAATATCGAACAGCATTGTTTTATAAAGGAGAAGATAATCCCACGTGGAATGGAGCATATATTAATATCATTGAATACCATTACCAGTATGTCATCTTATTTTTAGACTATTTCAAATTTTATTTGGGCCTGTGTTATTTCAATATCACAGTGATATATTATATGGCTTCTACATATTTATTCACTACATTTTTATATCATTGACTTCTTAAACTGCTTTTGTCAATATTTACAGAAAACTCAAAATGAATTAAAAATAAGTAACTTGATCAGCTCATACAATTGAAATTCATATATATATGTAGGGCAGGTTTTCTTTGGACTTAATCCAGCCAGTGTGATCCCATATCTCTGTCATTTTCTGAGCATCTCCACTCTGCATCACTGATAAATCATTTTGATTAACATTCTGTCTACTCTTAATGGTATTAAGGTATATAATAGACATGAAAATTAGTAGCATGTGAGCTGATCAGTACCTTCCTTTTCCAGTCTCTTGAAGGGAAGTCCTGGAGCTTCTGGTTAGACAAATCCCTTTTGTTTCTCTCAGACTATTCTAGAAAGTGGCTGTAATTGTGACTAACTTGGAAAGGTGGCTGACATCAAGTGTCCCCCCCTCTGGAATTTATAAAACATTTTACAGTGGTAGCTGCTTCTGTTAGAGGCCTGTCTTGTAACCTCCCCTGTCAGCTCCCAGGGAAAACGGCTTGTTTCCACACAACAGGTGCCTGTCACCGCCCTGCTCAAACGTCTGTATTGTGATCTTTGTGGTTCATAGCTGAATGGTTTTCAGTTCTCCAAGTGGTGTGGGTGTTTCCATGCCAGTGACTCCACTTCCAGTTCCGGTTCCACTATTTCTCGTTTCACTGGAAATGAACATTTTGGGTGTTTTTGAGCGTTTTGGCTGGAGATGGATTACCTAAGAATAAAATAATACGAAGCAACAAGCAGGCAACTATAGGATTTCCAAGAAAAATGCCAGAAATATTGTTTTATAGACTTGTTAATAAAAATCCACACTGTAAGTCACAGTGGAAAAATGTAAACATCTATATTCAAATATACATTTTCAAGAAGATTAGAGATATACTTGCCTCTTTTCCTCTAGCCTTTGTGTTTATAAGATGATGGTATCATTTCTAATACCAATACATTTGAATCTTTCCTGTAAATTCTTATTTGTTTGTTCTTCGTTTGTTTCTATTTTTTAGTTTTGGTATTTATTACTCCTCCTGGTTCTTAGGAACAATTTTATCCTTCTTCCTATATATTAACAAACATATGTTTCTCTATGGTCTGTCTGTTTAGGATCCAACTGGATTAATCATTGATTAAACTTTCTGTCCTTTTAAACACAATAAGTGCAATTTTGTTTTTCAGAATTGTTTTCTATTTTTATTCAGTGATTAGAGTTGGTTTTCTATAGTTTTATTAGGTGTCCAAAGTTTAAAAGTTAACTGACATCGACAATCCATAATCCTTGAAAAATGCCTTAGCTCTTGCATTTTGCATGCTAGGCCTCCGTGCCTCTTACCTACTCGGCTTCACAGAGACCTACAGTCGACCGGTGTCAGGCATTTATTTGTGTTCAAACTACTCAACAGGTGCTGCTGAATATGTGTTTGATGTTTAGTGTGTAAAACGCTGTTAAATTATGGAAAGAGATGAGGATAATGGGGTTTAAAAAGTCCTGTAATAAACTTTACAGTTTTAACAAAGAAAGCACAAAAAAACCTGTTAAATAACAGTGCCCACTTAATTAAGATTATCTACTGATCATGGCATGTCGTAAAGAAGATATATAAATATTTATTATGTAAAATATTAAATAAAGTAAACTATTGTGGCATTTTGATATGGGAGTAATGATTACTTTCCAAATGTCTAATTTTATGAAAAAAAGTGAGATCCATCCAACCAAACATTGAATAGATAAGATTATGAGATTTTTGAATTAATATATAGACCAAATGGTTAAAAAATACCTTCTACATTCACTATCTAATGCATTCTAGAACACAGAAATAATTTCCAGAACTGATTACATCGACTGACACAGGCATATAAAATAAGTTGAAACCACAAGAAAAGGTGATACAAACTCTCATGTTATGTAGTAAATTGAAGCATAGGATTCTGATTAGTAGGTCAAAATGTCTTAAATAAGGCTGCTAATAGTCTACCTCCCAAGAATTCATTTTTGATGGTGTCTTTAGATGATGAGTTACTTCTAAGTAGGCTGATTTTATGTGACACACTAAAATTTTATGAGTTTTGCTGCTTTTATTTTTACTTAGATCAGTTAAGGAAAGAAACATGGTAAGAGGTGTGATGATTTCTGCATGTATTGCAGAGAATGGCTTCATATGAAGCCAAAAAGAAACCATCAATTTTATTATTAAACAGTAATTATTGTCCTGGTTCCTTGGCAGGTTATAAAAAGAGACCAATTTAAAATGCATACAATGACTTCGCAGCCACCCCTCCCCCACACAAGTGCCTGCAGAGAGAGAGAGACAGAGAGAGAGAGAGAGAGAATATGTCCTGAATGTTCATCTGCTTAACTTTTATTAAAGTATAAATTATGACTGGCCCTGGCAAATCTTAAGTCCGAGAAGGATAATTCTTTTATTTGCCTTCTAAAGTCTTTAAAAATCTTTGTATCTAGCTATTTATAATTTCTTTAGTTTGCCTTAGTACTCTTTGAGCTAAAATCTGTTATGTAGTAAGGCCAAATTTTTAATAATTGGACAACCACAGTCTTCTTATCCTACCTTATGCTTTTTCATTTGTTGTTTCAATTGCTGGGAAACTATGAAATTTCTTCTAAAATCCAAATCACCTATCCAAGCCATACAAATTATTTTAAGACCTGGTTTTATAACCCACTTTTTGATTAATTTTTCCTCTATCCAGGACATTTTCTAGGCATCATATACCTCAGATTATTCTTTTAACTTCCCTACTAATTATAGTATATTGCTTTTGTTTATGTATTCTATAGCCTCATTAATTTCCACGTCATTTCCAAGTATATATTAAGCTTTTAGGAAAATAGGATATGTTGCATATTTCTTTCTGTCTCCTCATATGATCAAGAAAACCCTTGAATAATTTATTGATTATCTGATAAATATCTATGTAAATAAAGCATTTCATATTGCAATCAGTTGTATTAGTAGTATGCAAATAATTTAAGAAATTTCACAGTCAATGAATCACAAAGTACAGATAGGAAAATCCCCTGGCAAGATTGTAGACATCTAAGCTGTCATCACATAAAAATCCTGACATACTGCGATTAACTTCTCATTATTGAACTTAAGGCAAAGAGCTTATATTCCACCTTCAAAAGGACCAAGTGCAGAGAAAAGGCACTTCCTTTTCCTACTTTCTCTACTAGCTGCTAGGTATTTGTCCAGAAAATGAAAAGAAAAAAAAAAAAAAAAACTGTGCCTCTAATTTTGTGGTTAGTGTTAGATTAAAATACCTGAATGATCAACTCCATGGATTACACGAGAGTGGCAACTAAAAGCTTCTAGATAACATTTTGCGCACAGAATCCTCTTTCTTCATCACTGCTCACAGTTTTTATCTCCTGACTTAACATGCTGCCTCTCAAAATTGTTAAATACAAGTGCTACAAGAAAATGGTAACCATTTTATTCAGCTATTCTCTTCCTAATGCTTTCAAAAATGTATCTCCACTATTTTTCCTCTTTATATCTTCTTCTTTTTCTTTTGTTTCTCTTTCTCTTTTTTTGGTTCTTGGTCACACCCTTTCCTCTGACTTTCAGTTTTTATTTCCTTTTACCACTATTGTTTACAAAATATTTAGTGCAAGTACTGTTAAAATGTGAGATGTTCCAATGTCAATTTATATGGATTCTGCCCTTGAGGTACTTACTGTCTGGTAAGACAGATGACATACACATAAATAAAATATAATACACATTATAAGTGATAAATATCATGAGAAAATTACTGATAAAAATTTTCCCACATAAAACCACCCACTCTTCCAACCTTTTAAATCATAAATTCTGAATCCCTGTTTACTAAACCATTTGATTTATTAAGCTCTTCAGTACTTGTACAAAGAATTGCAGACATTAATGCTCAGGTTTACTAGGGCATGAAGACCTATAGAAGGTTTAAGAGTAAGGACTTGAACTACTCACAAGGGTCTATGTGAGCTGATGCAAGGATCTGTATTGAGGAAGATTTCAGCCCGAAGGAGGAATCCCAGTTAAGAGGCTATGAGAAGGAAACCAGTAAATGAGTAAAGCATGCAACAGCAACAGAGAAGAATTGGAGTTGATTTAAGTATGTGTACTGGAATTATTGTGCTCCTTCTTCTTCACATAGTCCTTCTCGCACATGGGAAAAGTCCTGAGGAAGATAAGAGTAAGTGTGATATGGTTGGGCTGTTTGTGAGACACGATCTTAGAGAACAACAGGAGTAGTGCTTGCATCAGTAGGACAGTGGGAACACATGAGAATGTTTGTCTACAACCTTCCCTCCAGAATAACCCCTATCTCGACCCACAAAATCATTATGGAGCTACCATCGCTAAGTGATGAGACCTTATGTATATGAGCACATCGGATATGTTCCAGGATAGGAAGCTCAATCAAGTGCCATCAAGAAGTCTCTGTAGATTATAATCTAGATGTATAACTATTTTTCCCCTTTGCATATCTATACTGAAAGATGAAACCTGTTTTTGGTTATTTGTCTATTTAAAATGAAAAAAGTGGATTCACAAGAAACGTAGAGACATTATGACTGATGGTAAGAACACATGTCATTCCAAACAGGCTCTGACAAAGAGAGGGAAGGCAAGGAGTTCTGGATGGCATGGAGAGCCCAGCAGATGTGACACCAGAGAAATCCATCTGTAAGCAGGTTATCTTGTAGCTTCTTCAAGATACATCTGAATATTTATAATACATTCCTCTCCCTTTCTTAAGCAAAGTAAAGTTGAATTTCTCTAGATACCATCAATGAGAGTAGAACTTCCACAATGAAAAAGGAAACCATAATATAAAAGTTCTTAGACAAGCCCTGGCTGGTGTAGCTCAGTGGATTGAGCACGGGCTGGGAACCAAGCGGTCCCGGTTCGATTCCCAGTCAGGGCACATGCCTGGGTTGCAGGCCAGGTCCCCATGAGGGCCATGTGAGAGGCAACCACACATTGCTGTTTCTCTCCCTCTCTGTCTCCCTACCTTCCCCTCTCTCTAAAAAATAAATTAAAAAAAAAAAAAGTTCTTAGACAAAACAATGCATTCTTTGGGTACTTTCAATTTCTCTCTTTATAAAGACATGGTTGTGTTCCCTTACATTAGTGTCTTAATTAGAGCCTTACTTCATGTGGTATGCAAAATTATTTTGAATGGGTGAAGTATACTTTGAACATGCTTGGTTACATCGAAGATAGTGCTGTTAAATAAATTCATTTTAAATAAATAATGTCTATATGGATAACAATAAAAAATAAAAGCACAACTGTTACATTCAAAAACTTTAAATGGAACCTACGTTCAATACAAAGTGAAGATTATAGGAAAATTAGCCCATGATGAACCTAGAAAGTTGATGCAAAATGAGACATAACTTGCTTGTTTTTTCTGTTTTATAATCATGCCTAATCATAATAAAGTTAACTAGAGCTATCAATAAAGTTATTTATAAGAGAAATTGAATTGAATTGACCCAAAGGTATTAGTCATGAAAGGAATTCCACTGTTTTCCTGAGTCAGTATGTATGCCATATACTCATATATTTTTAAAATCTCTGTTAATGTTCTAAATTCTAAACAATGTCTGCAATATTGAAAAATTCTCAATGCTCACAGATAATTTCAAATATGTTCATTAGGCCATGTTTGCCGAAACCATTTGAGAAAATGTAATATAAGAAATAATGTAGTCTTCTTTTGAAGGGTTATTATTATAGAGTAATCATGTTCATCACCATGCAAAATATTTATATTTGCTTTTTATTTAAATGAAATGTGTTATTGGCCACTTTCATTCAATCCAATAGAAATTTTGTAGGTCTTGTTTATATAGTGGGATGAATGCATTTCATAATTTCTGTAAAATATCAAACATTAACCAGATATTTCCAGGATTTTTTTCTAACTCACAGGAGTCAGATGCATAAAATTTTGAGGAACATGTTATGATTATGAGCACATTTTTCCAAAGCCCTAATTTTCAAGAAAACTTACAGATTTTCAAACAAACAGAAAGTAAAAGTAGAGACAAGGTGAGAATAAAGTTGATGTGAGATACAGATTAACTTTCTGAGTGGACTGTAGTTAGTTTTCACAGATTCTCAGCTTCCTGAGGGTTGTATCAACCACCAGTACCCCGGTCCTGCAAAAGACCTCAGTTAGTATCTACAAACATTCAGTGCTCACTTGAATGGGCCTCATAACGTGTATGTCAAAGAACCATTAGTGTTCTGTCTAGGTGGCCTCATGGGATCCCCCTTTGATAAAAGCCAAAAGTCACATGTTATTCATTGCTTAGTTAGAATGATGCTTGTTTGTAGCCTTACACTTAACTAGGACCCTGTAGTAGGCTGACCAAGGTACCCAAAGTATGTTCACATACGGATCCCTTGATTCTGGCTACCTTATTTGGGAAACATATGTTTCACCATTTGACTGTGTTATGGATCTTTAGATGATTCTGGATGACTCTGTGAGCTCTAAATTCTTACAAGTATACTTACAAGTTCATTTACAAGAGAAAGCAGAGGGAGAATAAACAAACACACAGAGGAGATGGCCATGTAAAGGTAGAGGTAGAAGCCCAGGAACGCTGTCACATAGGAAGAAGAAAACAAGAAATGGATTATCCTGTAGAGCTTTAGAAGGAGTGTCATCCTAGTAATACCCTGGATAAGACTTCTGGCCTCCAAAATGTGAGAGAATATATTTGTTGGTTTCAAGACATTGGCTTTGTGGTAATTTATTACACTATCTACAAGAAACTAGTGGAGCCTCCACCCTACTTCTGCTACATGAATATTCCTTTTTCAAATAAAATTGGAGTCCTGGAATCCATAGAATGGTTGCATAAAACAGAAATGGTTAAATATTTGAATATGAGCCCTGGCTGGTGTAGCTCAGTGGATTGAGCGTGGGCTGGGAACCCGAGGGTCCCAGTTCGATTCCCGGTCAGGGCACATGCCTGGGTTGCAGGCCAGGTCCCCTGTGAGGGCCATGTGAGAGGCAACCATACATTGCTGTTTCTCTCCCTCTCTGTCTCCCTCCCTTCTCCTCTCTCTAAAAATAAATAAATTTTTTTAAAAAATATTTGAATATGAGTAAGGATGACCGGAACTAAAAGCTCAGGATCTTTTTTTCAGTAGAGAAGCAATTAAATGCAGTTCTTGGGAAAATATATAAATATATGTATGTGTATGCACATAAGTACTAAATATTTGTTTAGAGGGGAAAAAAAGAGGACTTTAAATCAAGTTAAGAATACTGTCTTGTCCTGCCTGGGTAGCTCAGTTGGTTAAAGTGTCATCCTGATATGCCAAGGTTTAGGTTTGATCACTAGTCAGTGCACATACAAGAAACAATCAGTGAATGCAAAAATAAGTGGAATAACAAATTGATGTTTCACATATATCTTTCTACTTGCCGCATTTTCTACAAAGAGCCCATTTTTTACATAAATAATTGTAGTATTAAGAGACAGAAAAGAAGCCCTGGCTGTTGTAGCTCAGTGGATTGAGTGCGGGCTGGGAACCAAAGGGTCGCCTGTTCGATTCCCAGTCAGGGCACATGCCTGCCTGGGTTGCAGGCCAGGTCCCCAGTGAGGACCATGTGAGAGGCAACCATACATTGCTGTTTCTCTCCCTCTCTATCTCCCTCCTTTCCCCTCTCTTTAAAAATAAATAAAATCTTTAAAAACAAACGATACAGAAAAGAGGAAGCAGAACATATTTCAAAAATTAAGATTAGAAGAGTTGGTTATTAAAACAATGCATAAACAAACCTTTCTCTAAATATAAATTGTAAGGTGCTCAGCCTAAGCGCTAAAATTTTGTTCCCAATCATAATATTTTGAAATTCAAAAATTTAAATAAACATCTCAAGAAATTTAAAAACATTTCTTAAATTTTATTTCAAAATATAATATTTTGAAGTATAAGAAAGTAAAAAAAAAATAAGTTGACTTAAAAAAAACAGTGGAAAATTGAGATATTTAAGCAAAAATACATTATTTTGAGTTATTTTTAACTTAATTTCCACATCTTATACAAATATAAACAAAGACTTAACTAAAAGCATGTACCACTCAGTACAAAATAAAGGAACTGGAGACTATTATGCTAAGTGAAATAAGCCAGTCGGTGAAAGACAAATACCACATGGTCTCACTTATAAGAGGAATCTAATGAATAAAATATCCTAATGAGCAAAAGAGAACGAGAGACCTAGAATCATGGAATAGACTGACAGCAGTAAGAGAGGAGTAAGGAGGTGGCAACTGTTTGAACGAAGGCGAAGAAGTTAGGCAAAAAGCATATATGAAGGGCCCATGTTAATGGACAACAGTATGGGGATGGATGATGGAAAGGAGGGGTTGGTTGAGTGGAAAGGGGGGTAAGGGTAAAATTGGGAGAACTGTAACAGCATAAACAATGAAACATAGAAATAAAAATAAAGGTAAAAAAGATTTAAGGTCATAGAAGATAATCAGTTTTATGAAATTTTCATCATCTGTACAACAATCTTAATAAGCATGTTTATTATCTTTAGGAACATCTCTACTTTCAATCTCTATGTTTAAATAAGGCATTCGTATATTTTATTAGTCAAAGTATTTAAAACAATACAATGCCATTCACTAGCAAGCATGACATATATGTTACTGTTATTGAAAATTATAAAAATATTAGTCAGGTTGCTTACCTGAAGTCCTTCACATTTTTCAAGGGGCTCCCCACCAACCCCCCTTCTGACAGCTGTCAGTATGCTCTCTGTATCTTTGAGCCTGTTTCTGTTTTGTTGGTTTGTTAATGTTGTTCATTAGATCCCACATACATGTGAAATTATATGGCATTTGTCCTCCTCTGATTGGCTCATTTTACTTAGCGTAATATTCTGCAAGTCCATCTATAGTTGCAATATATACAAATTTCCTTCTTTTTCATGGCCAAGTATTATTAGTGTTCCATAGTGTTAATGTTTGAGTTTTTTAAAGTCATTTTTCATTGATTCATTAACGTGTTGTCAAATTCAGGTTTCTATACACTATGGTGTTTATTCCATTTTCTGTACTATTAGACATATGTATTTTAAATATTTCCTTATTTTATGAAGAAATTAAATATTTTCTGGAAAAAATCATTTTATTTTTCTCTAGCAATAAACCTCATCAATCTCATGCAATCTGAATACTTTTGCTCCACAGCAATTTGTCTAAAGATCTAGTTTACACTATCCTATTCTACATAGCACTGTTTTACCCTGTTATATAGTATACATAATTAAAGAACATTTTGTAATAAACATATTTTATATAATACAGAACAGTTTTTCCATATCCCACAGTTACTCAAATACATTAAAATGTATCTTTTCAAAAACTGTATTTCATTTATTTGCATGTTTTTTATTGTTGTTCAAATATAGTTGTCTCCATTTTCCCTCCGCCCCTTTCTCCTGCCCCACCCATCTCCACTTCCCACATTCAATCCTTTGCTCCCTTGGCTTTGTCCGTGAGTGTTTATACGTGTTCCTTGACAACCCTTCTCCTTTTTCCCCAGTTATTGCCTTCTCCTCTCCCCTCTGCTTACTGTCAGTTTGTTCTTTATTTCAATGTCTCTGGTTATTTTTGCTTGCTTTTTAGTTTTGTTGATTAGGTTCCGCTTATAGGTAAGATTATGTGATATTTGTCTTTCACCACCTGGTTTTCTTCACTTAGCATAATGTTCTCCAGATCAATTCATGCTGTCATGAAGCGTAGGAGCTCCTTCTTTCTTTCTGCTGCATAGTATTCCATTGTGTAAATGTATCATAGTTTTTTGATCCACTCCTTTACTGATGGACACTTAGACTGTTTCCAGCATTTGGCTATTGTAAATTGTACTGCTATGAACACAGGGGTACATAGGTGCTTTTGAATTGGTGTTTCAGGATTCTTAGGGTATAATTCTAGCAGTAGAATTGCTGGGTCAAAAGACAGTTCCATTTTTAATTTTTTTAGGAAATGTCATACTGTTTTCCACAGTGGCTGAAGCAGTCTGCATTCCCACCAACAATGTACTAGGGTTCCCCTTTTTTCACAACCTCATCAGCACTTGCTATTTTTGATTTGTTTATGATGGCCATTCTGACTGGTTTGAAGTGGTATCTCACTGTGGTTTTAATTTGCATCTCTCTGATGGCTAGTGATGCTGAGCATCCTTTCATATGTCTCTGAACCCTATGTATGGGCAAAGGACCTGAACAGGCATGTCTCCAAAAATATATTCTTAAAAGGCACACACATTTACAGGTTCAAATGTTTATTGTTTTAAATTTCTACATGTCTTTTAACAATATTTTGTTATTTAAATGACTTCTAAATGGTTTATATGCAAAGAATATGTTTTTCTCTGAAACTGAATCATGAATTATAATTCCATCAGCATGACTATTCTAAACAGAATAATAAAGACATTGAGAAGGTTTCAGTGTGTCATTTGAATCTGTCAAAAGCACACTCTTCCCTTTAGAACCCAGGTGACCAACATGTTGAAAGTGCTTTTAAAGACTGCTAATTATGGCTGATCTTAAAAATCAATCAAATTAGTTTCTTTTTGTTTTGAAACATCAAAGGGCATTTAGAAAAATAAATGAAATAATTTGGTTTAGTAATCTACAGAGGCAAACTCCAAATTATGATTATCTGCATGCAATAACACTCCTCTTTCTTTAGTTTTTAAGCATTTACACAGTTTAGAAAGAATGCATTAAAGAGTACAAGATTTTATAATATTGATCCCACGAAAAGGCAAATGCTGGTAATAACAGCTAATGTTTAATATCTAAGTTCAAGCTAATGTGTATGTAACAGGCAATTAATATGGCTAATCATAAGCCACAATTCACAAGGTATGCCCTTTGAGAAAATGAACTGCTTTGGTCTGCATTTTTCAAGTTATGTGGGTAAAAAACAAAAACAAAACTATTTTAATTCAGCCAAGGGTCTTGATGAATTTATTGTTCCTAAAGTGTCACCAATTAAAAGTAAATGGTGCATATCAATGAAGCACATTGTCACGTTGACTTTTGTATAAAAGGATGGCCTGCTGTTTTTGGAGTGATGAATGAACATTGCTGGACAAATCAGGAAAATGTCACTTTCTTCCATAAGTTATACTTTCTTACTCCATGACACAGCTTTCACTCTTGAAAACTTTGTCCCCAGAAGAACTTTAAATCTGCTTTGTGCCTTTTTGGCTTAACAGTATTCCTTTTCCATTACTTTTCCAAAAACCTGAGGTCTTTTAGATGCATCTGAAATACCCTCACCTGGTTTGAGATCCAATTTTGAGCTTTTTTATCCACTCATATACTGATGGGCACTTGGTGGCTTTCAAATCTTGGCTATGGTAAATAATGCTGCAATGAACATAGGGCTGCTTATATTCTTTTGAATTAGTGTTCTGGGTTTCTTTGCAATTATTCCCAGAAGTGGAATCACTGAGTAAAAAGGCAGCTCCATTTTTAAATTTTTGTGATAACTTCACAATGCTTTCCATAGTGACAGCACCAATCTGTATTTTCACCAACAGTGCATGAGGGTTCCCTTTTTGTCACATCCTCGCTGGCACTTGTTTGTTGATTTATTGATGGCCATTCTGACAGGTGTTAGGTGATTTCTCATGGTAGTTTTAATTTGCATCTCTCTGATGATTAGTGACCTTCAGCATCTATTTGTCTACTGGCCAGCTGCATGTCCTATTTGGATAAATGTCTACTTTTGTCCTTTGCCCACTTTTTAATTGGATTTTTTTGTTGTTGTTGAGGTGTACAGTTCTTTATAAATTTTGTATATTAACCACTTCTGAGATGTATCATTGGTGAATATGTTCTTCCATTGAGTGGGTCACCTTTTCATTTTGTTGATGGTTTTCTTTGTGGTGCAAAATCATTTTAATTTGATGGAATACCGTTTGTTTATTTTGTTCCCCTTGCTCAAGGAGATATGTCAAAAATAGTGCTACAAAAAAAGTCCAAGATTTTACTACCTATGTTTTTTTTTCTAAGATTGTATGGTTTTGAGCTTTGAATTTAAGTCTTTAATCCATTTTGAGTTTATTATTGTGTATAGTATAGGAAGATAGTATGACTTCTTTTTTGTCATGTATGTGTCCAATTTTCCCAACACCATTTACTGAATAGGCTGTCTACCTCATTGTATGTTCTTGCCTCCTTTGTCAGACATTAATCAACCATAAAAGTGTGGGTTTATTCTGAGCTCTCTATTCTTTTATTTTTTTTAAAGATTTTATTTATTTATTTTCAGAGAGAGGAGAAGGGAGGGAGAAAGAGCAATGTATGGTTGCCTCTCACATGGCCCTCACTGGGGACCTGGCCTGCAACCCAGGCATGTGCCCCGACTGGGAATCGAACCGGGACCCTTGAGCTCTCTATTCTGATTCACTGATTTATATGTTTGTGTTTATGCCATCATCATGTCATTTGGGTTAAACTGGCCTTGTATTTAGTATAGTTTAGTATGAAGTAGTGTGATTCCTCCAATTTTGTTCTTCTTTCACAAGATTGCTGTGGCTATTTGGGGTCTTTTGTGGCTCCATTAAAAGTTTTAAAATATTTGTTCTGGTTCTGTGAAATATGCCATTGATATCTTGATAAAAATTTCATTGAATCTATAGATTGATTTGGGTAGTATAGACATATTAATGATGTTAATTCTTCCTATTAATGAACACAGTATCTGTTACCACCCCTTGCATCTTCTTCATCATTTTTCATCAGTGTCTTATAATTCTTTGAATGTAGGTCTTTTACATCCTTGGTTAAATTTATTCCTAGGTATTTTATTTTATTTTTTTATGCAGCTAGATGGGATTGTTTTCTTAGTTTCCCTTTCTGATAGTCCATTATTGTCATATACAAATGCAACTGATTTCTGGATATTTTGTATCCTGCTACTTTACTGAATCCACGTATCAGTTCCAGCAGTTTCTAGGTGAAATGGTTAGTGTTCTCTATATACAGTATCATGTAATATGCAAATGACAGTTTTAGTTCTTCTATTCCACTTTTGATGCTTTTTCTTTCTTCTTCTTGTTTGATTGCTGTGGCTAGCACTTTCAGTACTATGGTGAGAGAGAGTATTGAAAGTGGACACCCCTGACTTGTTCCTCATCTTAAATAAATAACGGTTAGTTTTTGCCCACTCAGTATGATTTCAGCTGTGGGTTTGCCATATGAACTCTATTATGTTGAAGCATGTCTCCTCTATTCCTACGTTGCTGAGATTTTTTAAAATCATAAATGGGTTCTGGATTTTTTAAAATGATTTTTCCTGCAATTATTGAAATGCTCACTTGACTTTTATGCTTCATTTTGTTTATGTGGTATATTACATTTATTGTTTTGTGGATATTGTACCAACCTTGCATCCCCAGAATAAATCCCACTTAGGGTTTATAATGGTTTATGTATTGCTGGAGCATATTAGTAATATTTTGATAAGGATTTGAACATCTACAAGGAGAGACCCCCCAAAATGGAATTATCTTTTGGAGGATGGTCCCCCTATAATACAGGCTGACCCTCCAGGTGAGTGTTCTAGGTACCCATCTGTATAGGTGCACCAGCTGGCACTGTTGGTAGAAGCTGCATTTGGCTTCAGTGAATTTTTTTAAAGACTCTTTCAATGCATTTGCCCATTTCATGATGAGTGATTTATGAGGGCACCTGCCCACACTGCTCTGAGTGTTCAGCAGTTTTTGACAGAAAATAGCATGACCCCTATGCCCCAGCCTCCCTATTCACCTTATCTCTCCCCAAGTGACTTCTTTTTTTGTTTCTCCAGATGAAAAACAAATCCCCAAAGGGAAATGTTTTGTGGATATGGAAGGAGGGGTGAAACAAAAAACAGCAGAAGCACTAAAAGACATAAAAATCTATGAGTTCAAAAACTGTTTCGAGTAGCGAAAAAATGTGTCTCAATAGGTGCATTGTGTCAAATGGAGAGTACTTTGAAAGCGACTGAATTTGAAATATGTAAGAATAAATACACATTTTTTATAAATAAATGCTGATGTTTTTGGGTCCCCCCACATATGTTCATCAGAAATATTGGCCTATATATTTGTTCTTTCTAGTGTCTTTATCTGGTTTTAGAATTAGGATAATGCTGGCCTCATAAAATGAGCTTGGGCTAGTCCATCCTCATGAATTTTTTTGAATAGTCTTGACTGGTTTTAGACACTAGGGTTACATTTAGCAAAGCAGTCTTTACCATAAGATTATGCACACACTTACAAAAAGGGCTTCTTTTTTAACTTCTGCTCTGTAATCTATATGACAATTCCCTTTATTTTTTTCTATTTTTATTTTTTCTCTTTTTTAATTATGCAATTTTTTATTGTTGTTCATGTACAGTTGTCTCCATTTTCCCACCGCCACTTTCCCCCACCCCACCCACCCCCACCTCCCACCCTCAATCCTACCCCCCGTTAGCTTTGTCCATGGGTCCTTTAACAAAAAATTCTATTTCAGATAAAAACAAATATATGTGAGCAGACCCAAAAAGACACCCATTGTAGGAATCTATTCATAGGAAACATCCAGGATAGTTAAAGGGGCAGAGACAGAAAGTACATCATGGGTTCCAGGATTGGGAAGAGTGGGGAGTGAGTACTTCTGGTGCGGGTTTCCTTTAGGGGAGATGGCACGTCCTGCAACTTGATGGTGGTGATGCTTGCACAGCACTATGAATGCATGTCAGGCTCAGCAATGACACATTTTAAACTATAAACAATGTTTCATTTATAATTTATAATAAAGCACACAGCAAAGAAAATGAAGAAAAAAATTTAAGTCATAGAGTGGAAGAAAACATTCTGGTAGGAAAGGGAATACAGGTTCAACAAGCAGCTCTAGAGCTGGCCCTGAGGCATTGTCAAGAGGCAGCGCCTCCTCAGTTGCAAAAACCAGAGCAGGTTCGAGGAGATTTCTTCAGGCAGGGTCAAGGTCTTGTCAGGAAGTGAAGTCCCTGCCTTGTCTGAGGAGACGTGCTCCAGATATGGGACCCAGGCAGTGACCTCACTGCCTGAAGATAGAGCCCAACAGACTCAGAACCCTGGCAACCTGGCAACCACATTCTATAACTGCCCCTAGCTGGCTCATTTGGCAAGAGAAATTCCCAAAGACTGAATATTTTCTGTTGTCTGCCCGCATCTCAAGGCCATGGCCTCAAAAGAGGCAGGGATGTTAGTATACTTCACTGCTGCTGCCACTGGGTCTGAACTCAGCACAGACGCCTGTAGCGCTTTTCAGGGCAGAACCCAGAGGTAACACAGGAAGTCCCAGGGCAGTTTTGTTCAGGTTAAGCCACCACTCAAATCCCACTTGGGTTGCTCTATGTCACCTCCTTTTGTGCGTGTGTGTGTGTGTGTGTGTGTGTGTGTGTGTGTGTGTAAGGGTTTTGTGTGGGGAACCCTGCCCTGAGCAGGAAGAGGAGAGGAGCCTGGTGGTCTGGTCATGTTGACACCCCAGGCCAAGGATAGCCGGATAGATGTGGAGTGTGGTTGGTGTCCTGTGCCTGAGATTTATCCTGAACTCTAGAAGTGGATCTCATTTACCCTCCATGGAGGTCTGGGCAGACAGGGCTGGGTCTGATCCTGAAGCAGAGGGTTCAGTGGGCAGAAGCCACAGCAATGAGGGTTGAGCCAGGCTTGAAGTCTCCCAAAAAGCTCTGGTCACTGTCATTGCAGAGCTCAACCCAGCTGATAGAAGAGCAAGAAGAGGTCTACCGAGATGCCTGCCTGGTCTCCACCAGTGATGGGGAGGTCCGCCACACCACCGACAGCCAGTACAGGGAAAATGTACCTGATGATACCCAGAAGTCTGGGGAACAAAAATGCACTGGTAAATGGAGGACACCTTTCCTGGCCCCACAGGATGCTGATAATTTTTGACATCAGCATGGAGCATGGAGCCCATCTTAAACAAACAGGGCCAGGTGATCTGAAACTCAAAAAAGGCAGACTCCGTGAGCGAGCCCAAGCAGTCAGAGCCCAAGGGGACAAGGTGGGGCAGATCAGGCTTGGATGAGAGACGAGCTGAAGTAGAGAGCATGGGGCGGAGTTGGTGCCAGGCTCACGCTGCGCCAGCAGAGGCTTGCCAGGAGCGAAGACCGGCCTCAGATAATAATCTGCTGAACTGTGCGCTGTGTAGGCATCCTGGGGCATGTTCTGGGCTTCCACTTCTCTAGAAGACTTTGACTGTGTTCTGTCTGTTAAGGGACCATGGATTTAGGTACATGTGTCTTCTTTTCTCTTCCCCCATCTCAAGCACAAGCCCCAGTGAAGCAGCTTGTCGATGGAGACCCTTGCCAGTAAGGACAGGTGTTCCTCTCCACTGAAGGCCTTAGCAGTTCCTATGTCACTGTCACCACTGATGAGTCTGGGGAACCAGGACGCATGCATGGCCGGAAAAGGACACCTCCCTTGAAGCTGCCCAGGCTCCACAGAAGGCTGAAAATTGCTGACTGCAACATGGAGCATGTTACCCACTTTAATGGAACCAGGACAGATGACCTGGAGCCCAAGGATTCGGAGCCCAAGGGCAAGAATTGGCGGGAGATAGATGTGGAGTGGGAGAGGTGCTGCAGTTGAGCGTATGGGGAAGCGTGCCAGATACAAGGAGGGGACTAGTGGAGGTAGGTCAAGTGCCAAGGCCCACCTCAGACCACCTATTTGGTGGTCTGCCCTGTACTGTGTCTTCTCTGGAAGGCTGTGACTCTGTTCTGTCTTTGGGAGGCACATGGAAATGCAGGCACATGAGTGATTTCGTCTCCTCTCTTAAATTTATCAGAAGCCCAGGAGGCAGACCTGGTTCCTGATCCAACATTTGTATGTAGTACATCTCGAGGAGTTTGTTGAAGGGGCAAACCAGGAGGCCGTTCCAGACACAGAGGGGTGCCAGGCTCCAGTGGTCATGGCACTTCCAGCAGCTACTCCAGCTGCAGCTCTGGAGCTGGTACCAGCCTGTGCAGCACCTCCTGACCTGACTAGGCCTTTCCATGCCTGCCTGAAGACCCCTCCTTAGATCCTGCCCTGGTTACTGCCACAGAGGAGGAGCTGCCTCTGGAAAATGCACCTGGGGCAGTTCTAGAGCTGATTACTATTCAACTGGCTATCCCGCTCCCACCAGAAGTTGTTTTACTGAACCTCTATGAAATTATTCTTTTGTTGTCTTTAATTATTATGTTTCCTTTTCTCCAAGGCATAATTAATTTTAAGTATTACATAAAAGTTATTGTTTATCTTGTAAATTATGTCATTTATCCTTGTGTATGAAATACACTCATGATACTGTGCAACCGTCGCCACCATCCAGTTACGGGATGCACCATCACCCTGAAAGGAAACCTGACACCAAAAGTTCTCCCCACTCCGCCTGCCCCTGGCAGTCCTGATGTGTTTTTGTCTTTGATCCTTTATCTATTCTGGGCATTTTTTAAAAATTAGAACCTTACAAAAGGTGCCTTTTTGTGTTTGCTGACATATTTTTGTTATTTGAAAGGAAAACCCTGGGTGAAGTAGATATCAGATATAAAAAAAAAAAAAAAACTTTTTGTAAGTGTGTGCATAATCTTGAGTACAGACCCCTGTGCTAAGTGTGACCAGAATCCAGCCAGGCAATGTATGGCTTTTCCTGTGCCCAAAACAAAATTGAGAAAAATACAGAAATCTAGAAAGACAAACTATAAGCTGGAAAGCATTCCTCGTAACCCAAGGCCAGAGAAAGGGTTAACATCACTGTGTTGCAGAAAACTCTCAAAAATCTGTTTTCTAAAGAGACACAGGGCAAATACAGACACTTCCGTCGGGAAGCAGTGCACACACCTCTACCTGTCAGAGATGCCCAACCTGCCCAGTGGGGATACACACACTGTAAACACAGGACGGAGCACTGTCAGCATCAGACCGGCAGGCTTCTGGTCCGGTGGCATCTAGCCCTTGGGGCACAATGAGGAAGCAGAGTCCCCAGCAGTTCCCCTGAAGAGAGAGGGAAAAGGCCCCTCCTCTAGGAAAATACTGTGTAGGACTTGTCAAAGTTCCACAGGTGGTCTTGGCTGGTGTGGCTCAGTGGGCTGAGCGTCAGCCTGTGAACCAAAGGGTCCTTGGTTTGATTCCCAGTCTGGGCTCATGCCTGGGTTGTGGGCCAGGTCCCCAGTCGGGGGTGCCTGGGAGGCAACCACACATTGATCTTTCTCTCCCTTTCTTTCTCCCTCCCTTCCCCTGTGTCTAAAAATAAATAAGTTTTTTATTTTAAAGTTCCACAGGTACACACTCTCACCTGGCACTGCTCATCCTAGGAGGTTACCTGTAGGGTAACCAGAGTCAGTCAGGCCCCCTCACCCAGTTGTCTGGGCAACTAGGAGAAGCAGTTTTCCCATAACACTGGGAGTGTGCCCTTAAAAGGACCATTCTCATAGCCTTGAATGGGCCCGCATGCGTAGGCTTATTCTGTGTTCTATGATGTTTTGACATCCTGATGGCTTTGTGTGCATTTAGTATATAAGGGGCTTGGACGCTTCCCGCTGTGTGACATGGGCTTGCATGAGTGTGCATTGCCCACCCTTGAAATAAAGGCATGTCTGGCATCCCCACAGCTCCGCTCATTTTCTCCCATCTGCCCGAATCCTGAGTGAACCTGTCTGGCCTTAAACAGTCGCAACACACTACCCTCCAGAAATTCATGCACGGTTTTTCAAAGATGTATTTCAAAATTACCCATCAAAGCACTGATGAAATTGTCAGGAATCAGAGAAAGCACTAATATCCATGGAGAGGGGGTGGGATCCACCAGTTCTGGTCTACATGGACAAAGGATGCTGAGCAGTTGCTAAAGTGGGTGCAGGGGTCTCTACGTGCTGACAGATAAAGACTCCAGGGGTGTGAGACATGTGAGACCCTGTGTACATCCAGAGTCCTACCTGTTAGATTACATACATGTGATTTCAATAGGCAGACATACATGTGTGAAAATCATTCTTCCTATGATGGAGACAGACAAACAAAATGAGAAAGGCAGTCTGAAAGACACCCACCCATGATGGTCGCTCTCGGTGGGACTTGCAAATCTGTTATCTTCTTCCTGAGGTGATGTCTAAATTTTTTTATAATCCATGCATGGCTTTGATAGTTCCAAAAAGAGTAAAATGATATGTTCCATGTTATCCATTTATCACTCATAAATGGAGAAAAGTACATTATTTAATTTTTAAATTTTAAAAGATTTGTCGCAAAAAAATGAATAAATAAAGGTTTATTATAGAACAATAATGGATTCTAAAGCAATTCAGAATCAATAAAAGAACAATGCATTTCCAGGAGGGGCACCCTGACAGGAAGTGTTCACTGTTCCAGTCCTTTCCCTGTGTGTGCACATTGTGTCAGTGTGTGCACACGTGTGTACCTGCCTTCCCAGGATCATGCGTACTGGTCTGGATATTTGTGCTTGTTCACATGTGTACATGTGCATGTGCACTTGGAGTGCTGGGCAGAGAGTATTATGAGGCGTGGGACCTATTGGAAACTCATTTTCTTAGGAGTGGACACGGCCTCTTGGCCCTCTTCCTCCTTGGCATTTTCTGTGTCCCCATATCAGAATTTCTGGAGCCCCAGCTGTGAACATGAGCCATTTCTGATTGTTCACTCCTACCCCCAATCCACCCCTACCTGCCCTACCTTATCACCTTGGACTCTGCCTTGGGGTCCGGGTCATCTGGCCCTGTTCTATTACCATGGGCACCGTGCTCCAAGTTGGAGTCAGAAATCGTGAAATCGTGAGCTGCCTGTGGAATTTGTTTTCCTCTTAAATGGCAGTTCTTATTATCCCATTCTTTACCACACAGTTAACAGAAGTGCCTCTGCTTCCTATTGCTTTTATAATTTATTATTTTCCACCCTTTATTTGAAAATAATTTTTATCCTTTGATGCTTATACCTATTCCTTTGATGCCCATTTGGCTCTACCAAGCTTCCTTCTTCTTGCAGTTATTTGTCAATATCTTGATTACTCTCATTCATCAAAACCTCACATCTGACTTTTACTGTTTAACCCAACTTTAGGTTCTCATTTGAAGGCATGTTTTGATCCTGGATGCATTCAATGTCCCCATCAATGACTATCTAATATTCTGACTGTTGCATTATTTATCTCCTTGGTCCAGAGGATCTTTCCAGGTAGAAGGAATGCCTTGATTTTTAATACACAGTTCTAAAATCCTAAATGTGGAATTCTCTGTCCGTCTTCAGTTAACATGTGTAACAACATCATACCTCCTAGCAATTAAATCACTGGAGATCAGTATTTTTAACTGAGAACATCATCATGATGAATAATTCAGAATCTGTTGTGTAGAAGACTAAGTACTGGGTAAGCAGTGAGCAGAACCTGTGACACCATCTACTTTTACATCTCAAAGAATGTACACTACTTATATCCTTTCTCCCTTAGATAAACTTCAGCTATCTCATTGGGATTTCCCTTTGCTTTCACATATTCTCACATTGGTCCTATTTGTATAAAATTAATCCTCCACTTAGGCATTTGTTCTTCAGAAGTTACTTTTTGTGCCTCCAGTTGCAATTAAACATGCCTGAAAAGGCTAGTGAATTCCAGTCTCCGTTTCTTTGGCTCTCATTTACTCACAAACCTAATTCAATCGTGTTTTACATCCACTTTAATGCAGCGGTTCTCACTGCATTTGCCAATGATACCCATGTCGCAGAGTCACATGTGAAACTTCACTAACCCTCTTTCTTGACCACTTTCACCTCTTAAAACTACTGACCACTATCCTTGTAAAATATAATCTTCCTTTGGCTTACTTAACAAAACAGTTATCTGAGATTTCAACTAATATTTCCAGCTTCAGTATCTCTTTTTTTGGAAGCTACTACTATTCTACACAATCCTTACATTTTGTTTTCCTTAAGGGTCACTATATAATCTTCATAGATCATATGATATTTCACTTTTTCCCCACCGACATTTACTTAACCACTTATTTTGTGCTGAACACTCAAGTGTCAGAGTTTGAATAAAAGCCCACAAAAATACATGAACCCATAAAGATTACATTTTACTGTGAGAAATGGTTAATACGTAAGAAGAGTAAATAAAATACTTGTACATAGCAACAAGGAGTAGAAAGGAAACAGGAATGTGGAATAGGCATTGGCAAGGTGGAAGGACTCGATTTTCAGAGACAGTAAAGAAAGTGGCTCAGAGACAGTGATATTTGAGAAAATTGAATTAGGCAAGACAATGGAGCTATGTGGATATCTAGCATGAGATCATTCTAAAGGGAGGAGAGAGGAGAATATTTTAAAGGAACCACATACATAATTTTAATTGCATTCTATAGAGAAGTACTAATATTTTGAGTTAATAAATTAATCTTTATGATTACTATCTTTCATTATATGAGACATATGTAATATAAAATTTATAGTCCATATTTTCAGTATTTTTTTCATTCCTGATAATTATTTTTATGTTGAAATTAAAATATAACTGATAAATATATTACAATATAAAATATATAAATACAAGTATACAGCAGAAGCATAAATATGAAATAAATATAAACATGGAATATATATAAGAAAAATATAAAATAAAGTATAATTAACAACTCAGTTTATTAACACTCTTCTGGAGTCTATGATTAAAAGGAGAAAACTCTCTAGAAAGTAGTGTACAGAGTGTATTTTACGTACTTAATCAAGAGAGGTGAAAGTGAGCATCTCTGTCATGTTCCTGATCTTAAGGGGAACAGGGGAATGCTCGTCGTTTTTGCCCATTGAGTGTGATGCTGGCAGCGGGTTTGTCATACACAGCCTTTATTATGTTGAGTTACGTTCCCTCTACTCCCACTTTGCTGAGAGTATTTATCATAAATGGATATTGGATTTTATCAAATGCTTTTACTGCATCTATTGCTATGATCTTATGTTTTTATCCTTCATTTTCTCTATGTGGTGAGTCACATTTATTGATTTGCAAATATTTTACCAACCTTACATTTCTACAATAAATCTCAGTTGATCATGGTGTACTATCTTTTTGATGCATTGCTTTATTTGGTTTACCAATATTTTGTTGAGGATTTTAGCTCTGTGGTCATCAGAGATATTGGCCTATAATTTTCTTTGTTTGTAGCATCTTTTTATAAATTATACTTTATTAATTATGCTGTTACAGTTGTCCTGATTCTCCTCCTTTGCCCCCCTCTACCCAGCACCCATCACACCCTCAGGCAGTCCACCCACCATTGTTCATGCCCATGGGCCATGCGTATAAGCTATTTCTTTAGCTACTCCATTTCCTGTACTGACCTTCGCATCCCCATGGATGCTCTGTAACTACCTATTTGAACTTAATCCCCTCACCTCTTCTCATCTGGACACCATCAAAACGCTCTCTATATCCATGACTCTGTCTCTGTTCTTCTTGCTTGTTTAGTTTGTTTTTTTAGATTCAATTGTTGATATATTTGTATTTTTTTCCATTTTATTGGTCATAATTTTGATCTAACTTCTTTTTGTTAAATAAGTCATTTTAACATTTCATATAATAATGACTTGGTGATGATAAACTCCTTTAGTCTTTCTTGTCTGGGGAGCTTTTTATCTGCTCTTTGATTCAAAATGATATCTTTGCTGAGTAGAGCAATCTTGGCTGTAGGTCCCTGATGCTCATGACTTTGAATATGGAATTAGGATAATGCTGGCTCATAACATGAGTTTTGAAGTCTTCCCTCCTCTTCAATTTGATAAAAATATTTCAAGGAGAGGTGTTAGTCCTCTGAATGTTTGGTAAAATTCACCTGTGAAGCCATTAAGTCCAGTGCTTCTGTTTGTTGGGAGTTTTTTGATTACTGCTTCAATTTTAGCAGGTATAATCTGTCTATTCAGATTCTCTGATTCTTTCTGACTTAGTTTTGAAACATTGTATGTTTCTCGGAATTTATCCAATTCCAGGTTGTCCAGTTTGTGGCATACAGTTGTTCATATTTTCTTACAATCCTTTGAATTTTTGGAGTTATTATTTCTCCTCTTTCATTTCTGATTTTATTTATATGGGTCTTTTCTCTTTATTTCTTGATGACTCTGGCTAAAGATTTGTCAATCTTGTTTATCTTCTGAAAGAACCAGTTCTTGAATTCATTGATCTTTTATATCATTTTTTAGGCTCTATTTTATTTATGTCTATTTACTCTGATCTTTATAACTTCCTTCATTTTACTAACTTTGGCCTTTATTCATTGTTATTTTTCAAGTTTTGTTAAGTGTGAAGTTAAATGACTAATTTAAGCTTTTTCTTGTTTTTTTCTTTCTTTTTTTTTTTCCAGAAGGCTGGTAATGCTATGCATTTCCCTCTTAAGATTGCTTTCCCAGTGTTCCACAGATTTTGGATTGTTGTGTCTTCATTTTCATTTGTTTCAAGATATCTTTTGATTTCTTCAATGATCTTGTTTTTGACCCATTCATTGTTTAATAACATGTTATTTAGCTTCCATGTCTTTGTGTGTTTTTCAGTGTTCTTCTTGTGATTGATTTCTAGTTTCATAGCACTGTGCTCAGAGAAGATGCTTGCCATGATTTCAATCTTCTTAAATTTGTTAGGACTTGTTTTGTGTCCTCACATGTGGTTTATCCTAAAAAATGATCCATGTGCACTTTAAAAGTATGTATATTCTCCTGCTTAGGGGTGAAATGCTCTGAAGACATCAGTTAAATGCATTTTATCTAGTGTGTCATTTAAGGCTACTCTCTCCTTTTTGATGTTCTGTCTGAACAATCTATCCATTAAGGTCAATGGGGTGTTAAAATTCCTGACTATGACTGTATTGCTGTCTATCTCTTTATGTTCATCAAAATTTGCCTCACATAATTAGGTGCTCCTATGCTGGGTCCATACATGTTTACTAGGGTTATATCCTCTTGTTGGGTCGTTCCCTTTATCATTATGTAGTGTCCTTGTCTGTCTCTTACAAACTTATGTTTCAAAGTCTATTTTGTCAGCTATAAGTTCTGCTACCCCAGATTTTTTTTCCTTTAGATTTGCATGAAATGTCTTTTTCCATCCCTTTACTTTTAGTCTGTGTGTATTTTTCAATCTGAGATGAGTGTCTTGGAGGCAGCACGTATATGGGTCTTGTTTTCTTATACATTCAGCTACCTATGTCTTTTGGTTGGAGTATTCACACAATTTACATTTGAGGTGATTATTGATAGATATGTATTTAGTGCTGTTTTATTGTTAGACTATTTTCTTCTATTTTTTCCTTTTCTTTTTTTTTCTTCTCTTTCTCTCTTATTCAGCATAATACTGAAGTCCTAGGCACAGCCATCAGACAAGAAGAAGGAATAAAAGGCATCCAAATTAGAAAGGAAAAAGTAAAACTGTCATTATTTGCAGATTACATGATACTGTACATAGAAAACCCCAAAGATTACACCAAGAAGCTACTAGAACTGATAAATAAATTCAGTAATTAGCAAGCTACAAAATTAATATCCAGAAAACTGTGGCATTTTTATAAGTCAATAATAAAGTAACAGAAATGGAAATTAAGAACAGTCCCATTCACAAATGCTACAAAAAGAATAAAATGCATAGGAATAAACAAAACCAAGGATGTAAAAGACCTGTACTTGGAAAATTATAAGACAATGAGGAAAGAAATAGAAGAAGGTACATACAACTGGAAGCACATACCATGTTCAAAGATAGGAATACTTGACATTATTAAAATGTCCATACTCTCCAAAGCAATCTATAGATTCAACACAATTCCTATGTAGATTCCAATCATGTTTTTTACAGAACTATAACAACTATTTCAAATATTTATATGGAACAACAAGAGGCCTTGCAAAGCAACAGCAATCCTGAGAAAGAAGAACAAATTTGGAGGAATCACACTACCTAATATCAAACTATACTATAAGGCCATAGTAATAAAAACATAATGATACTGGTGTAAAAGCACACACATAGATCGGCAGAACAGAATAGAGAGACCACAATTAAACCCACACCCTTATAGTCAATTGATCTTCAACAGAGGAGGCAAGCACATACATTGGGCTAATGATAGTTTATTCAATAAATGTTGGTGGGAAAATTGGACAGATATGCACATAAAAATGAAACTAAATCATCTTTTTACACCACACAAAATAAAACATTAAAAATGGATCTAAGACTTAAATGTTAGAACCAAAACCATAAAAATTGTAGGAGAAAATATAAGCAGTAAAATCTCAGACGTTGCTCATAGCAATATTTTATCTGATATATCTCCTCAAGCAAAGAAAACAAAAGAAAAAAAAAACAAATGGGATTACATCTAACTAAAAAGTTTTTGCACAACAAAGAAAATTATCAATAATTTAAAAAGACAACCTATGGAAGGGGAGAACATATTCACCAATATAGCTGATAAAGGATTAATATCCAAACTTTATAAAGACCTTACACAACTGAACACCAAACAAACAAACAAACAACCCAATTAAAAATTGGGCAAAGGACCTGATTTTTTTTTTACTTCTCCAGTGGACATACAGTTGGCCAATAGACATATGAAAAGATGTTCAACATCTCTAATCATCAGAGAAATGCAAGTTAAAACCAGAATTAGATATCATGTCACAGCTTTCAGAATGGCCATTATCAATAATTCAACAGACTACAAGTGCTGGCGAGGGTGTGGGGAAAAGGGAACACACGTGCACCGTTGGTAGGAATGCAGATTCGTGCAGCCACTGTGGAAAGCAGCATGGAGGTATCTCAAAAAAGTTAAAAATGGGTTCACTTTTTGACCCAGCAGTCCCACTCCTGAGAATATATTCAAAGAAACCCAAACATTAATTTGAAAGAACATAAGGATCCATTGTAGTGTTATTTACAATCGCCAAGATATGGAAGTAGCCCAGGTGTCCATCACTAGGTGAGTGGATAAAACAACTATGGAACATTTACACAATGGGATACTGACCATAAAACAGAAGAAGTTTTTACCCTTTGACATGCTAAGTGAAATAAGACAGTCAAAAACAGATAAATACCACATGATTTCACTCATATGTGGAATCTAATGTGGAACAACCTGAACCAGCAAGGAAAATGGGGACAGACTCATAGATGGAGAGCAGGATGACAGCTATGGGGCAGGGATCAGGGTTTTGAGGGATTGAGCTAAAAGAAAAAGGACTCATGGACATGGACAACAGTGAGGTGATTGCTGGGGGGAGGGGTTATAAGGGGACTAAATGGTACTGGAAGAAATATAATAAAGATTAAATCAAAATAAATAAGTAATCAAATTATGAATATCTATTCTAATACCTCAAAAGGTCATTTGGAATTTATTTTATGATCTATCCATTCTGTCCTCTCTATCCTCTCTCTTTACTAACTTGTATGTATATTTTTGACCATGAAAATAACCATAGCTTTTAAACCAAAGAATTTAAGAAAGTATTTCTATAAGAATGAGGTTCTTGGTGTCTCTGATGTTTTGCTCTTAAATAATTTTAATCATAACTTTCTTTGCTGTAGATGACTTCAACCATAGCCAAGGTTGGAGCATTTGGCCCTGGCATGTCTTGCTCCCAGCGTTCAAGTGACAGCTTGTTCTGTTACCTCTTCTCACTTGCTTAATTCCAAAGGATTGATTATAGCCTAGTAGTTAGTCAACGGCTTTGAGATTTTTTTTAATCTTCTGCATCTATAAATGCTATAAAACTTACAAAACAATGAGCCCCACCAGTTGAAAATCTGTCTGATCTTTCCTTTCTTACGGCACATTGTTCAGGTCTGGTTATTGTCCCACAACAACTGGGCTGTGGTAGGTGAGTAGAGGATACTCAGAGACCGATGCTCCACTGTGACCAAGGCTTAAGATCTTCTCCTCATCTGACACATAATTTCACTGTTTTAGTTTAAAGTAATATATATCATCTTATTTAAATACACTTTTTATTATTTTGCCTAAAGATTTTAGGAAAAAATAATAGAAAAGATGATTTTGAATTTACTGTTAACCCCAAATGATAATATTATCATTTAAGACTGCTCTCTTTGGTTAAATATAATTGTGCTGCTGTCTATTAATGCCTTTAAGTAGAATGTAATATTGCAGTTTCCATTTGGGGAAAAAGATTTACATAATATGTATATATGATCAGGTAGTTATACATTTTCAGTAGAAAATTACATAATTATTACATTTACATTTACAAGTCAGAACAAATAAATAGGTGCTGTTGACCTTCAAGTTGTGAACATAAATTATTATTCAGACAGTAAAATGGAATACACAAATATAGCTACAGATTCTTCAACTTTATTGTAAGGAAACCCTAATAGTAGAATTCATCATCTACAATATATATTATTACTGATTTTGAAAATGTCTTCTTTAGACCAGCTTGTGGGGTGATTTTTTAAATCAATTAAAAACATAAAAATATATTTGAAAATGTAGTTAACAAAATTAGTCTCTCTTAAGGGAAATATATTTGACTGTTTCTGAAGCTATTTTCTGTGACTTATTGATCAATAAAATAAGAGTTTCTCCTAGATAATTTTAGAAACAGAAGGTACAAAGGAATTTTGGAGGTTATCTTGTCTAATTCATCCACCAAAGCCTAGTTTCATGTCTACTGTTTGAGAGAAGAAACCTGTGTTTGTTTAACTAAATAAACTATTACTGCTCATACAGGTAAACATTTGCATAAAAATCAATAAAAATGTGGGACCATTATCTTCAATATATCTCTGTCCACACTTAATAGTTTAATTACCTTTAAATACATTTCTTAATTATACTGGTTATTTTTTCTTTAACCTATAAACATACTGAATATGTTAAAGGTCTTAACTTGTCTTTCAATGTAAAGCTAAAATTTATGAGCTGCAGGTCTAATATTTAAGCTTAATGTATTTGCCAATGTTGGCAACTAAGGTATAAATAGCTTAAGTACACCCAGTCCTCTTCCCAAATGAGAAAGCTGCTGCTCAGCAGTATTAGCCAAATCATTCTCACGACTTTTTCTATTTCCTCCTAACTCTAATTCATCTCTAAGATTGTATAAAAGTTTCCTTCCCTGGCATGTGGTTTCTGCTACTTTATTTGCTCAAGGTCAATGTTTCTTCACTGCATTTAGCTCATATCCTTATCTGTAAGTCCATCACCTGTATCGCAGTTCGGATTGCTCCACAGGTATTAATATCATACTCCGAAATCCCCAGGTGTTTGTTTCTGTGTAGTTGTATAGTGTTCTGTGCATAATGTGGTCTAATTATTCTTTGAGATACTGAGTATATAATTGATTTCATGGATTGATTTTTATTATCTAGGGAGATAATAGGGAGTGTTACTCCATAACACTTTCTTGGTTCCCTTCAGTTTTGGTCAATTCTTTAGCTAGTGTAGTGTGCTTGCTTGATAGAGTGATCAGACTTTTATCCCAGAGGGTCTGACTTTGTTTTACTTGATCTCTGTGAGGTAATGGTTCCATGAGGTGTGCATGCAAGAGTAGCATGTAACATGAAAACTCCAAAGGGTTTCCTAGTGAAACCTGAGTTCTAGATGTATTTGTGGGTCCCTTTGTATAATATCATACCTAGTTCTTCACAATAATATGTATATATTACCCATACCAGTATTATAACTAATTTATTTTATTTCTAATACACCAGGCATCAATACTCAAAGTGACCATAAAAGTGTCATTACTTTAGGTTTAATCTTCACTGTATCCTTAGAGAAAGGGCTCTGCTTAGAGAGCAGAACATCTAATACACCGAAACTTAGTATATCAAGGAGAGAAGCATGTCTTTAAGAAGAGAGTCAGTGTGAGTGAGAAGGAGGCTTATTCTACTACCATTTGGTTTCTAAAACATTTTGATTGCAGGTAAAATAATACATATCTTCACTTAATAGGTGCATTTACTACAATTCTGAGGCAGAATTCCCACTTCTCAAGGTATTTACTCTGATGTGATAACTTAGTTGGGCTTTCAGTAGGCCACTTTGTCATTCTTTAAATCTAGTTGTTTCTAATGATGCATTATATGTTAGGAACAGTCACCCAGAGCCATGTGCCAGTTATGATACTTCCTTTGCCATTAAATAAGAACCTTGATCTGAGACAATATTATATGACCTTCTATGTCAGTAAGTGTAACTTTCTTGTAAGCCCTTAGCCACTGCTATTGGCAAAGACATTTCAGGCAGGAAAGGTAAACCCATTCTTAGATCAGTCATCAGTACTGGTGAGTACAAATTGCTGCCTCTGCCAAAGTGAAAGGAATATAATCAAATCAAATTGAAGTCATTAAGTGATCACATGGAAGAATGTCTCGAATGAAGAATTTGTACAAATCTCTTCCAGTAAAGATACCATATGTAACAAAATAACTAGAAATGGCAACTTGACCAAGTTTACAGAGTTCCATTTTTGAGGGGAGGGTTTAAAACAAGTAAAATAAAATAAAAAATAATGGGGAACCACAAACCTGTGCATTCTTGGAAGTTATGTGTGCATTGAAAATTTCAACAATTTCCTTCAGGATGAAGTATTAAGTTTGATTTACTCACTTGATAGGGAGAAAGGAGAAGTTTGAGGGACTTCAACTTGGTCTTTTTATTCTTTATTAAATTTATTGAGGTGACATAATTAGTAAAATTATGTAGATTTTGAGTGTGGACTTCTATAATACATCATCTGTGTTTTGCACTGTGTATTTACCCCTCACGCAGTCCAATCCTCTTCCGTCACCATAAATTGATCCATTTACCCTTTACCACCTCTCCGACCTCTCTTTGTCTCTTGTAATTACCATACTGTCATCTGTGTCTGTGAATTTTTGTTGGTTTTGTTGTCTTATTGTTCATTTGTTGCTTTCAGTTTTATATTCCACATATGAGCGAAATCATAGTTTTTTACTTTTTCCATCTGACTTATTTTGCTTAGCATGATATTCTCAAGATCTATCCATGTAGTCACAAATGGCAATATTTCATACTTTCTTATCGCTGAGTACTAATTCATTGTATATATGTATAGGTAGTAAGCTTATAGACCTTAGTCTTAGACAAGACTTTATGAATTTGACCTCAAAAACAAGGGAAGTAAAAGCAAACCTAAATGAAAGTGACTATATCAAACTAAAAGGAATACTTGGTATTCCTTTTTTCTCAATGGTCTCTTGAGGAAGGATTGTAGGGCATTGAAATGTTCTTTCTCAAGAAACCCAGCCTCCAGTTCAATTAGTGTGCTTTGATGTGATAATGGGATTGGAATAAAAAAGTGGATGAAATATAGCAATTGTTTCTTTGTGGCAGGTGGCTCAAACTTCTTTGCACCATCTCTATTTTTGTAATCACACAAATGAAGCACACTTTTATATTTTATTTACTTTATTTTTAGATAGAAGGGAGCAGAGGGAGAGAAATGTGTGGTTGCCTCCAAAGTGTCAATGTGTGGTTGCCTCCAAAGTGGCCCCCACCCAGAACCTGGCCTACAACCCAGGCATATGCCCTGACTGGGAACCGAACCGGCGACCCTCTGGTTCGCAGCCCATGCTCAGTCCACTGAGCTACACCAGCCAAGGCTGAAGCACATTTTTAGAGGGGAGCCTATTTTGCCCTTAGCCCTGCTCTTTGACTCCCTAAATAACCCTTGATTTCCTTGGATAATTTTCAAAAAAAAATTAAGAAGGAACTCCCCTATTTTGTTTTTCCTGTACTCTTATCCACTCTAGCCCCAAATATTCCATCATGCAATCTTTTCAGTTACTTAAAAAAGATTCAGTTACAAGTCCCCAAGAACACACTTTTGTAGTTGACACCTTTACCAATTTTCTGCCATGTTATCATAAACTGAATCTTACATTATTCTGCTTAAAGATAAGGCTCATACTACTGCCTCACAATAATATTCAAATAGAACATTCAGTTGAAAAAATATAAAATTGTATTTGGGATATTAAATAATCAATTGACATATGTTTATACTTTACTCTTGTAGATAATATGTTGTACATAAAAGATTCAAAACTGGGAGAATTTCAAAAAGGATAGTCTGTCTTAAATATATCAAAATGATGACTCATTTTAAATGCACAATTGTCATAAATCATCCTATATATACAATTATGATAGCAAGCAGATAATTTAAAGCACTTAGTTTTTAGGGTAAGTGTATTCTTTTAGTGTCATATTAGTATGTGGTTTAGATATTTAAATAATTCTCTTTACATATTAGGTTCACATCCATACATTTTTTTGCATCGCTTGAATAATGCTACTTTTATTTTCTACTTCTTTAACAAGTTCTTTCCTCATGTTCACTCCCTATAATTAATAAAAGGTCACAGAAAAACATAAAACCCTGGCTTAGATTGAATGTCTTTTACATTCTAGGCTGGAAACACATTCTATATTAACCAGTGCCATTTGAATTTTTTAATATGATCTATTTACTTAATATTATCTGCTGACAATGACAGCTGCTGCTGGAGGTCTTCAGCTACATGAAGAGGTCTCCGAGTTCACATGTTCGGTGTAATGAGCATGTACAATCAGTCCTCATTTCCTGTGAGCTGAAGAAGCTGTGCAGAGCACCTCTAGACATTGAAAAAAATTAATCACTCACTTCCTCTTGTATCAGGACTCCAATACATTAAGATTGTATTGATTTTGATTTTGTTTTAATTTTTAAAGGGAGCTGTAGGGTCTTCTGCATTGTCCTCTGACCTTGGACAATTGTTGTCTGTTTTTCTCTCTTACATATTTAAAGCAAAAATCTAAGGAGATAGCCAATGTGGTGGACCTGAGTTCAGACATTTCTTAGAAGTCTGCAATATGCAAGCAATCAGCATTAATACTTTAACATATACTTAATCTTAAGTATCAAGCTGCAACCTACTTTTCTCGAATACACTTAAAACCATACGGTTGTTTCTGTTTTTGGTGTCAGTTTGGTTGTGTGGGCAATACTCAGGCACAACATAAGACATTTTCATTGATTCTAAAAAGGTCTTTATTCACACTTGAGCTAAAGCAGCTGGTAGAGGGTTAGAGAGCACTCGAGTCACCAAATCTCTAGATATTGCTTTTTGCTGCACCATCTGTGCCCTGTTAAATATTCTTAATTTTTGCCAAGTTTGAGCCAATTTATATGTTAAATCAGTTACTAAAATCAGGATCCAAGGAGCCTCAGGGAGGAAAAAAAGGATGTTTAACTGCATAACTCTTACACACCAATCGTTACTCTCGGAATGGAAAGTTTCAGAATGGCCACTCGAAGGATAGTTGCGAGAAATCAGGCTCCCTGGATTTTGGAAGGACTATGAATGTGAATAATTTTTCAGAAACATTCACCCCAGAGAAATGTTTCCCATCCTAACCTTTCAGGGTAGTGAGTGAATTTCATATGGGATGCTCAGAGTAGCTGCAGACTCAATTCTGTTCACAAACACTTTTTAATCTTTCATGCACCACAGCCTAGTAAAACCTAACATAGTTGCTAATTACTTTGGTAGCCTAATAATTTCACTGTCTTGTACCTGACAACAACTTCCAGGAGCATAGATTAGCCAGTATGTAACTTGTCACGTTGAGAAGCATACATAATACTCTGAATTGGTGTCTGGCACAATGGCCCACATCAGAAGAGCTACTGACTTGCTTTTATCATATTGATTCCCAAAAGTGAATAAGACTGCCTTTTTATTTCCAAATTAAGAAAGGAAGTCTTGGATATAAAAGACAAATCACATTACACATTTAGATGCTTTTGTTTAAATCAGATATAAAGTTTCACTGAGACCAATAGTCAAGAATAGAAAACATTAAGGCTTGAATCTGCATATTTAAGAGGTTGAATCAAGAAAAAAAGGAAAAAAATGGATAGTTAAGAAATAACAAGAGGAAAAATATGCATACTGATTTTCCCCTAATATTTACCAACCAATATTACAAGAATAGTCTAACTGAATATTCTTTAGTGCAAAGATCAAGATATTCTAGTAATGAGATTGATTTAGCTAACATTTGCCAAATATCTTCTATGTGCCCAGTACTACACTGAAGACATTGATTCATTATCTCATATGATCCACTTCAAATCAAACTAATGTATTCATTTAAGTATACATCCAAAACCCTATTAAAGTATTTCAGGATCTTATACATATGAGATGTAAGGTTTATTTATTGACATCAAACCTTTTAAAATTCACCCACTCCCCAACATGCCTGTTAGATCATATACAAATGTCTTAACCATAGGTTCAACAATTGTCTCATGTTGTCTAACGGAGACCACATCCTCTTACATTCCATATTATGAAGCACTGAGACTATATCTTATTTCCTTTATGTTGCCCTGAAATGAGTAGTAATGCGTTTCATAAAGAGATAGCATTCAATATATTGCCTTCAATAAATTAAAGATATAAACCATTTCCCCCCAGCACTCCCTCTCACCCAAGCCATCCCAAAATGGAGACAACTGTAGTTGAACAACAGTAAAAAAAAATATGGAAAAACATGTAAACCATTATCTCGTGCTGGAAGGTCAAAGCAAATTAACAAAGCCTATCTTTAGAATTATTTGAAGATCAATTAATTTTTCAGTATTTATAGCTAAAAAAGCAATATTCTCTCAGGTTAAATGTTTAGTTTTGTTTGCCACATGTAAAGCTAGAAATCACTTACTCTCTACTGGATGGTCAGGCCCATCTGTCCTGATTGTCAAGATTCATATAGTACTATCAGGTTTTGAAGTTTTCTAGGAAAAAAGGAGGGTATACAATAGTGGATAAAACCTGAATAAACCAAAAAGATTAGAAGATTAGGATTTTACATGGTTTTTAAATTCAAAAAAGAGGAACATATTTTCTTAAAGGAAATAAATATACTGTCACAAAATATAATGTGATCTAAGAGTTCTTGAGAACCTATTGTAAATAATGTTAAAATTGGAAAATTTTCTGAGTTTATGTAATTTATCCAGGATATAATACTGAAATATATTGTAAAGTAAAGTGGAAAATAATGTATATTTTTAAGTAACAACTCAAGTATAAAGCTACTGAAATTATCTTTTATAAGACAATCTCAGGCAGAACATATGATGTTCTTCATCAGTATAGCAAGATCTAAATGAATGACAATTGTATTTCGTTAGTTAGAATCAACCATCTAAACCAAGGTGGGTGCATTTAGGCTGATAGTGGTGATGTGATGATCGCTTTTTATAATTTATTATGATATCATCTAATATTTCAATAATGAATTATAAGGTACCATTTCTAAAAATCATATCAAAATTCAAAATATTAAAATTGTATACTGTTTAATATTATATATTGTATAATGATGGATGACTAATTGCCAGTTTCTATAATATTTACTGATGTTAAATGAATACAAAAGGACCTTCAGTTTGGCTCGATATCATCACATAGGCAGACACTAAATATAAAGAGACAATCAATGCCATTAACACTTCATAAATAACCTATGTTTCTATATATTAATTCAGGTAAATAACACAACAGTTATTCCATTTTAACGTGCTTTGATAAAATTTAGACATTGAAATTCAGGCCAATAAAGAATACAAGATGATTCTTAGGTAAGATATATGATAGATAGATATAGATATATATTCAAAATAAAAAAAAAAAATAAGACATACGTTTAAGATTAGAACTGAAAATGTTGTCTATAAAAGCCAAACTTACTTTTGCTCTTTACTGTCTTTTAATTATTCATCTCTTCTGGTTATTCTTAGCTAGATTAAAATAAAACTCTCTGTTTACTTCTTCCTAATAAATTTTATATTTTTCTCCAAAAACTAAATTATATTGCTTAAAATATAAAACATACCTTATTTTATAGAAAACTAAGGCTCAGAACAGTGAACTCTCTGTCTCAAATTCATGCAAATAGTAAGAGAAAACCAATGTTTAAGAGTCTAAGATTTCATCTGTTTAAACAGATCATTACTTTGAGAAAGAGTTACTTAAAAAGATGAAAAGAACTAGGGTAAAATATTGTTATTAAAATGTTCGATAAATATTACTTGAATGAATTAAAAGTCTGAGAGTGATACAGTTTAAAGAGTCACTACATTAAAGAGTAGATTAAAATATCTAGGTCTTATAAATATCACTTACAGGGATACTGGAAGGTCATCAACATATATCTAAATAAGAGTTTAAAAAATAAAATATATATAGATTCAAAAATTAATGAAAATATGATTTATATTTTGGAGAGAGTAAATTAAAAGTTGATATATGGAGGTTTAATGCAACTACAGGTGATAGCTTGCAGTTATATCTTGATGGAAATTTCCACAAGGTTATTATTGAATACCAGGTCATCAGACAGCTGTGGGCAGACACAAAGCCTGTCTTCAAATCCTGGAGGCAAGATTCAAAGTGTATTGGGGAGTCCTACAACACAGTTTAATTCGCTTATGCCTTTAGAAGGATTTCTTTTTTTTTTTCACATTTCATCTTTTTATTTATTTATTTATTTATTTTTATTGTTGTTCACTTACAATTGTCCCCATTTCCCCCATTACTCTCCCTCACCCTACCCACCCACTTCCCACATTCAATCCGCCCCCCACCATTGTCTTTGTCCATGGGTTCTTTTTTGTTTGATTGTTTCACAAGCAAGCGAAATATAATCAGAAACACTGAATTAAAGAACAAACTGACAGTAACCAGAAAGGAGGGGTAGAAGGGTAATGGGGGAAAATAGGAGAAGGTCCACCAAGGACCGTGTATCAAGGACACATGGACAAAGCCAAAGGGGGTAGGTTCCAGGGTGGGAGTTGGGGATGGCTGGGGCAGTGGGCGAGGTGACATGAAAATGGAGACAACTGTACTTGAAAAACAATTAAAAAAAGATTTCTTAGAACAAGAAATGATGTTGTTTTTCTTTTTAACCACCAGCCTATTAACAGAATGTTTTTATTTCAGAGCGTGCTGTGATGTCAGGGACTCTGTATGATATTTGGAATTTGACATTGATACCTGGTCTGATTGTCTGCAGATTGTAGAGCATGAATTTGCCTCAAACTGTGCTGCAGCTGAAGCATTTGGGTTCTTACTTCATCACCTCTTCCTAAGGTTTGGAAATCTAGCACTGCCTTAGGGTGTGGGGAAATGTTCTTCCCATATGATTCACTAGCTTGACAATAGGTAATAAAAATCAATCAAAATATCTTACTAGACAATGGAAGTACAGCAACTGAAGCAAAGTTAGTTAAGAAAAAGAGGCTCCAACAATATACTTAACATTTGTGTGTGTTCGCAGAAGAGTGAAATGGAGAGGGAAAAAGATTGTTTGGAAGGAGCAAGGAAGAGGGAATTACTTTCATTGTTAGAACACATCATTAGGACACATTTTAATGAACACCAAACAGATGTTTTTTACTGTGAAGTCACAGTAGAATAAAAACAATATAGCAAAGAAAAGAGCAGAAACAAGAAATCCAGTGGATTCTGAAATCAAAAACCTAAAGTTACTGAAAATTGTGGAAAGAATAAATTCTTTAGGTCATATAATTAGAAACTAAGATAGAAAACATAATTTAGGAATAAAAGAAATTCTGAATGTAGGCCAAAAGACTTAGAAAACTTATAAATGTGTTTAATTTTTTAAAAAATCATAAAAGCTCTTCTTAAAATTATGTCTAAGTGCCTTAATTAAGGTGATAATAAAATGTGTTTTAAAAGAGGCCAAGGACTCTTAGCATAATAAAACAAAATTACTAAAATTCACAAAGATCAGCATAAAAGCTGGATCTTCTCCAAGAATACTTGGCATGACGAAGTAGATCAATTTATAAACTATATCTATTCTGCTAGAATGCCAGTTTTTTTAAAACAAATCTGCAAAGCATTTATTGTAAAAAGCTAGTTGAGAATTTTTTTAAAATGTGATTAATAACTACTAAAATTGCTTTCTTAAGGTTTCTTAACCTATAAAATGACAGGAATTATAGGAGTAACATTGAGTCATTTCTTGTCCCTTCTTCTACATACATTCATTAACTCTCGTTCAAATATATTTTCACTTCAACGTATTGGAAGGTAACATTTTCTTAAATATTAGTTTGATCAAAAATCTCTAATTAATAGCTTTGAGTGAAAAATCATAAACATTGAATATGACCAATTTTGAGCCAAAGGTCATTTGTGAACATGTTTATGCTATTTCCATTCATTTCAGTTATTTATTAAGGCTCTATGTCAAGAACACATAGGGTTGTGATAATGAATTAAAACAATACTTATTGCATTTAATTGAATTTTCATTCAAAACAGCTTTTTTTGGATTAGTTATATAATTTGTTAGAAACTGGCAGCAAAGTTTTCATACTTTTCATTCTTTTATCAAATTAAGTCTGAGAATTGAATTTCCTTTGGAAATTAATATTTTGCTTCTTTTTATTATGGTTTCCAAAAATGCCAAACAGGTTAAAATAATACAATGATAATCTAGACTTATCTATCAATACTTTTAACATTTACTTTCCATCTGTCTGTATCACTTCTTTCACCGTTGATCTAATCTACTTATATATTTATATTTATTTATCCAACTATTTCTATCTTTTTTGTTTTTATGAACCATTTGCAAGTAAGTACTTCATATTCAATTTTGTTGAACATTATTCACTCAAGAATCATACATTTGGCTCTTAAATCTCTTTAGATTCTTTTAAAGTAACATAAGTATTTTTGTACTATTGATTTTTTTAAAAAACTGGATCATTGTTTTGTAGGCCATCCTAAAGTCTAAAGTCTGAATTTGCCTGCTTATATCTTACTAGGGTTGTTCAATTGGTTTCTCTATGCACTGTTTTCTTTATGAACTGGAACCTCGGTCTAAACACCAGATCAGATTCAGGTTATATATTTTGGGGCCAAAATGTACATCATAGTTGAATTATTAGTTAATTGAACCCCATGCAGAGTCATTTACTGTTAAGTTTTTCTACCACTAATCATGCTAAATTGGATCTTTTGATTTAGGTAAAGACAGATCTTTTCATTAGCTCTAATATTAGTAAGTAAAATTTAGGATGCTGCTTAACACATTAATAAGATATGTGCCTAAATATCATTTTTTGTGAATTAAATCATATACATTTTCTTAATTTATCTTGTTTTTTCTTTTTATTTGTTAGTGAGTGCTCTTTACATAGGATGAAAACTAATCTTACAGAGCTAATCTCATTAACTATGGAAAACAACCATGCTTCTCTTCAAAGTAAGATGAAATAAACGTGATTGCTTGTCTTTAACTTTCTTTAATAAGAATTTTTATGAGTCATTTATTTTAATTCTATTATTTGTGAACATATACATATGTAGTTATTTATATTTATACAGTAAGTGTACTGCAATCAATTAGAGCAATTTTTTAATGTTTAAATTGTTCCACATTTGGCCAGGAAGCTCCTTCAATTTGGTATCTGTGTCTTTTGATGTGCCCCCAGATTAGTTTTTAGAGTTTCCTTGTTTTTGATAAGAGAAGGTATTTACAAAAAAAAAAAAAAAAATTCAGGGCCCTGGCTGGTGTACCTCAGTGGATTGAGCGCGGGCTGGGAACCAAAGGGTCCTGGTTCGATTCCCAGTCAGAGCACATGCCTAGGTTGCAGGCCAGGTCCCCAGTGAGGGCCATGTGAGAGGCAACCATACATTGCTGTTTCTCTCCCTCTCTGTCTCCCTCCCTTTCCCTCTCTCTAAAAATAAATAAATAAAATCTTAAAAAAAAATTCAGCATACAGTTTTTGCAATTTCCTTGCCTTACATATAGAAATGTCCATTTCTCCAAGAGACACTATATCTTATTAGTAAGCAGTGATGCCTAGAATTTGCTGTTTAGAAGTGATCATTGTTAACGGTCTTTCATTATATAAATATCAGAAATAAAATTTAAAAATTAGTTTACTTTATTAGTTTAGTTTAGATGTTTAGATGTTTAATTTGATATTAGATTTTTTTCTTAATTTTTGACACTGTGCATTTATTTGGTTATAATTTAAAATCTTAGTACTAAAAATTTACGTATTTTATATATTTGCCTATCATGTAATAAACACTAAATAATTTCATTATTGCTATAATAATATATTTGTGTTGAATATGTAAGGAAAGATTATGACTTCATTGTGTTCCTTCTCCTTGGGGTATATCCCAGTAATGATTTACAGCATATTATCATTAAAATATGTGTGCATGTATATATATATTTTTTTTCAGGATTTTCACATATTCAGGATTTTTATTATCTTCCCTGAAAAGTGTTGGCATTTGTTTTGGCAAGTGGTTAAATTGATTGCATATCATTTTGATGTTTTCAAGGTTTAACTGAAAGTTTTGTAAGGGTAAGTTTAAAGTAGCCTTTATTATAAAACTAATTTAGTCTTCTTGATAAAATATGACCTTCTGGGGTCTGTACTAAACTTCCTGTGTTTTCCCTACTAGGGCTGCCTAAAACTCAAATGTCACCTGGCATAGTCTGAGTTCCCGTCATGGTTAGCTCATTTCTTGTATATTTTTCTTTTGTTTCTGTTGTCTGTACATGCGTGTGGGTGAATATGCACACATGCTCTTGAAATTGCTTAAGCTACAGATTTTTTGGTGACTAGTCTCATAAAATTTCACCTACATAAACAGGTTAACATTCAACTTGAAATTCATTAAAACTCCCATGCATATTTCTAGAGCCCTTTCTGTGTGTAGCTTCTTGATCTCTTGTACTCAGCTTCATAAATCTTCACAGTTCTCATCTTTCCAAATTTTGGTCTCTCTTGTCAATTCAGTTAGACGAAAGACCAATTTCTATTTCTTGACTTCCTTCCCAGCCATGGTCCAGATAGTGGGCATGTGGGCATAAAGTCAACTATTTGTAGGCTTGGTTGCATTTGTTTGTTTTCTCTAAGGGAGCTAACTGATTTTGTCTATTGTCCAATATTGATAACTTTTAGTTTTATCTTTTGTTCAGGTTTTGATGGTATTTATATATATATGATAGATAATAGTAGCTAAATGAAGAACATGTCTAGTATTTTTACTAAAATTTCATTAAATAGCTAGCTAATTTAGATAGAATTTCCATCACTAAAATATTGAGTCCTTTTATCCAAATAATAATAATAATAATAATAATAATAATATAGCTTCCTATTTATTGAAATGTACTTTTTGTCTTTTATCTGTGTTTTAAACTTTCTTGACATTTATTTGTATAACTTTTAAAACATTACTATTTTATATGTTTTCTTCTATTTTGTATAGTTTGTTTCATTATATTTTTAAATTGGTTATATTTTGAGATTATGAAGTATTTATTGTATATTAAATTTATATCCTGTTATCTTTTAAAATTAATTTTTGTTGATTTTATCAATTATTCTTGGATTTTTGTTATCCAATTACATCATTCATGAAGAGAAATAGTTGATTACTTCTTTCCCAACTTGCATTCCTTTAGTTTTTTTCCTGTATAATTTCATTGTTTAATAATTTTAATGAAATGTTAATTAAATAGCAGAGAAGGCAGCGTTCGACTCAGCCATTTTCCATTCCATAGTGGGAATAGAGCAGTTTCTCCACTAAGAAAGATGTTGTTCTCAACGCCCATTGTTGTTGCAAATGACAGGATGTCATCTTTTCTCATCGCCAGGTAGTATCTCAGTATTTATATACGTACCGCATCTTCTTTATCTAATCCTCTGTGAAAAGACACTTAGGTTGTTTTCATGTATTGGTCACTGTGAATAATGGTACAGTGAACATAAGGATGCATATACCTTTAGGAATAAGTGTTTTCAAAAATTTTAGGTAGATAGCCAGAAGAAAGGTTGCTGGATTATGTGGTAACTATATTATTAATTATGTGAAGAAGCTCTATACTGTTTTCCTTAGTAGCTGTCAGTTTACTCTAAGCAACATAAGTTAGATAGAAAAAGTCAAGGACTCTATGGTTTAACTTATACGTTGGATATAAAACTGAAAGGAACAAATGAGAAAACAAGAGAAAAAACAAAAACTCATAGACACAGACAGCAGTGTGGTGGTTACCAGAGGGAAGGATGACTTGGGCTTGTAAAGGGTAAAAGGGTCTAAGATATGGTGATGAAAGAAAATTTAATTCTGGGTGGTAGACAGACAATGAAATATACAGATGATGTATCATAGAATTGTACATGTTAAACCCATATAATTTTATTAATCAATGTCATCCTAATAAATTTAATTTAAAAAAAAGATGGTAATCTGCCCTGGCTGGCGTAGCTTAGCGGATTGAGCGTGGACCTGTGAACCAAAGGGTCGCTGGTTCGATTCCCAGTCAGGGCACATGCCTGGGTTGCAGGCCAGATCCCCTGTAAGGGGGCATGTGAGAGGCAACCACACATTGATGTTTCTCTTCCTCTCTTTCTCTTTCCATTCCCCTCTTTCTAAAAATAAATAAAATCTTTGGGAAAAAAAAAAAAAAAGATGGTAGTCCATAATGAAGTATACATGCTTTGTCAGTGTTAAAAAGGTATCCTTATTTAATATATATTATTCTGTAGTGTGTTTTAATCCAAAATAGGTATTGAAATTTTATGAAAGTCTTTTCAGCATGTATGAGGATATTCATAGTATTTTTCCTTAGACATATTCATATTAACACATTAACACTGAAAGCTCTCTTTCCCTAGTTGCAAAACACCATAATTCTGGAACTATTTTTTTCTTTAACAATAGCTTTTGGGGCAAAATTCAAGTAAATAACAATATCATTCTTAAAAATATAAAAAATAAATCTCTGAATTAATAAATTATTTTTGCTTAACAAATAAGATCTATAAGTTGGCCCTCATTTGTACATCACATTGAATCGAGTTTCTGAATAAAACATCGGGTCAATTTTAATTTGTATTTCACAGAAATTGATCATAAAATGAAATTTTATAGTATATTGTGAAGCTGGTCTCTTTTGATTGACTATTCTATATTTTGGACTTCTGATTTTCAGTTTACAAACATATTTATTAGATTCTTAAAAACTATAACACTGCTAAAAGTATAAAATAACAGAAACTGAAACTAAACATAAGAATCTGGATATATCTAGAAAAATGTTACATGCATATACTTTTTTAACTCAGAATGTTCGCTTTTGAAAAGCAGACTGGTGTGGTTGACAGAAGGGAGGGGGGTTGGGAAATTCGGTGACAAAGGCATAGGGATTGAGAAGCACAGAATGGCAGTTAGGAAGTAGTCATGGGATGTAAAATACAGCACAAAGAATAGGGTCTATACTGTAATAACTATGCATGGTGCCACGTGAGTACCTGAAATACTGGGGATCGGTTTGTGAAGTAGATGGATGTCTAACCACTATATTGCGCACCTGACACTAATACAAAATAATATTGAAAGTAAACTACCTTTAAATGATTTTACAAATTTACATTGAAAAGTAAGTTAAAATGTATTGAAATATATTTTTTATTTAAAAAAGTCGTAAAATATGATCTTATAGCTGTGCAAAAATACATGGGCAGTAGTACTTGTTACAACTTGTTTTTCAAGCACCAAAAATGGGAGAGAATCAATATATTTATCCGGACTGCTATGCAAGTTACAATGTATCCATACAATGGAATACAGCACTACTAAACTGTTCAGAAACAGAGGCATGGGTGCGGGGGACAGACGGACAGCGTGTCGGAGGGTGCGGGGAGGGGAGCCGGGTGAAAGGAAGTGGAGGGATCGCCCGCAGACCCCGACCACAGTGCGGGATGGCCTGAGGGAGGGGGCGGGGCTGGCTAGAGGCGGGCAAAGGAGAGGGAAATGGAGACACTGCCAATAGTCTCAACAATAACAGTGAACTTAAAATGTAATAAAACGATAAAATAGAATAAATAATAATGGAGGGATAAGCCACAGCTAGTACAAGTGGCTAAAATTTTAAAAGTAAATGAAAATTAGTTATTGATAGTATGAAAGATTCTCAAAAATATGGTAAAATGAATAAAATTTACATATATACACACAATACAATGTACAAATCATATATCACTGAAACATACACTTAAACCTATATAATTTTAACCAATGTTACTCTGACAAATTGAATTAATTAAAAAATAAACAAATAAATTTGAAAATATGTATATTATGATCCCATTTAAAATTTAGCATGTGGCCAGAGAAATTTTGAGAGAGCACATGCAAGCGATTTTACCTCAGGAAGAAGGACTTAAGTCAATAGGAAGGAGTCTTTTTAAAGCTTTTGTAATGTAAAAGAGATGTATGTTGTTTTTATAATAAGCAATTTAAGTAAAATAAATAAACATGTAAAGTTGTATAGTTAAATGTCTAAATAAAAAAGAAGCTTTGTTCTTACCAATAGATTCAAGCACACATTTCCAAATTATATAACTTTAGAATTTTTTGGCATTAAATGAACTTTTTTTTTTCTTTTCTTTTTTGGTTGTTGCTCCTCAGAATCAGAAATTCAAAGGTAAATATATTGGCTAGTTTGGGAAGGCAGTGTGCAGAAGTGAACCCATTTTGTCCTTTCTTCATTCTTGTTTCTGCAGGAAATTGATTGTTCTAGGAACATAAGAAGGAGCCACAGAAAATTTCCTCTATACATAAGAGGTATGTACATAGTATTCTGAGATGTCATAGAAACCCCACTGGATAGAAAATGTTAGGTTCTCTATCTGAATATCTAGGCTTTTCCAGCACATTCCAGAACGACTGCCTACCAAAGAGCCAAATTAAGCTACGAGAAACCAATCCAAAATATAGAGGCAGCGTATATGCATGTAGAAATTGCTAAATCCCAAAATAACCCCATCACTGATTCCAAAAGTGAAATGAAGTTAATAAAAAAATATCCTCTGGCAGTAGACTTTCATTAGCTTCTCTGGCTCTCAAACTTAAAAAAAAAAATGATAATCTCTTGCTCTTTCCTTTCCTCCCAGTGCAGAAGTCTCTACGCAAATGGTATATTTTTTATTATCTAAAAAAAGAAAATTGATCCCTTAAATGCCCTTTCATATCCAGTTATTGGGCACCCACACTTGGAATCACTTTTAAACAATTTCTCTATTTGCCAGTCCTAGGTGCACGAAACAAGAACATGGTGTGAAGTTCACACGGATGAAATGAGCCCTTGCAGAAACCAATAGCTTTTATTTTATGTAAGAATGGCTCAAACCTAAATAAAGACAAGTCTGCCTATATAAGTAGTATTAGAAAAATAATAATTTTGGTGTATACCTAAGCTATAATGTGCTTTTGGCTTTAAATAGGAGATTTGGGCACCACAGTGACTCATAGAAACGTAAAATCTGAGTTTTGGAATGGGCTGTAGAGGTCACAGAGTGCCAGTCCAGCTTTCCTTCTAAGTAACAGTTACCCCTGGTTTATTTTGGAAGAAAATAAGACTTTATTTTGAACATGAATATTTTCATTAATAACATTAACATTTACATGAGAGAAAGATGAGATAGAGAAAAACATGCTTAAAAGTGGGTCGTTCAAGAAACTGAGGAGTCAGTGTTATTGATTGCGGTATGGATGCTGAAGTCATCAAGATGGTGACAGAGTAGAGATATTTAAAGAAAAAAAGAATGAAGTAAAGTACAAAATATTCAACGACTGAGAAGAGTGATGTAGATACCTAAGGAGTTGGTAAATGCCAGCTTCAAAGGGCATTAATATTTTTTTCAGTAGCCAAATGGCATGAGGTTCAAATAAGCTGCCACTTTGAAGGAGTAGCTAAAATAGTTGGCATTTTAGATTGGAATATAGGAAAACACCACACTACTTGTGATATCTAGTTATAAGGAATAAAAGGGATACAATGTTTTCCACTAAAGAAGCCTACAGGGAAGATTGTTGTACCAAGAAGCAGGAGAACTCCAGTTTTTACTGAGTAAGATGTAGGAAACATCAGGAGGTTAGAGAGGACTTTTTAATATCACATGTCGAAAGAGCCGCGTGGGGTTGAGGGGAGTAGGGTGTTAAATGTATGGGAAGATGAATGGACTGGTATGGTGATGAGTGTCTGCATAACTTGTGGCCTGAGAAACAGGAATAAAGGAGGTGCTGATATAAGCCCTGATTCATTTCAAACCAGCACCTCCGTCAGTTCAGGTTGTGGTCCTGAACATTTAGCATGGGGAGCTCACTGTAATTTCTCCCTCTTGAAGCTGCTGAAGATACTGCTGTGAGGGTAAAAGAGAGAGATCCTTACAGAAGGCAGTGGGAATGCCGTTTTCTTTCCTGTCATCTGTGTCTCCCCATCATTGCTAGTGAACTACTCCAAGGTGACAATTATTCCCAATGTCTCAAATATGTCGTTGCTCCTGGTGGTGACAAGGCCCTTAACATGATATAACAGAGTAGTTGACAAGGAGAGAAAAAGTCATGGCTCAGATCAGTGTGGTGAATGTACACAGTTAAAAAAAAAAAAAAGGCCATAAGGCACTTGATTGGGGGCTGGAATTTGGAGTTACTATGCAGTGGCTTACTTGAGAGATGCTGACTAAGAAGGATGAAAGTGAAACAATGAAGCAATATTTAACAAGCACGGGGGCATGACTCAAGGAGGAGCAGAAATCAATGAGGCAGAAAAGACTCCTCTTGAAAACAAATGAGGCAAAAATGGACCAACTCCCAGACCTTTCCAGGATCCTTTTTTTGTTTGCAACTAAGTCAGCCAAGCTGAGATCCAGTCATATTTCTTCCTGCTCTGAATTGCCTATATTTATGTCCAGTTACGGACATGAAAAATAGCCCACTAGAAGCATAATTGCCCATCCTCCTTACTCCTCAGCCAAAATTGCTCTTTGTACTGCACTAGTTCTAACTCACAATGTACTTAAATGTCATCACTCAGTCAGAGTCCAGCTTAAACCATATACATCATCCCATTTCTCTTTTCAGAATATTGGGTTTGGAGTAAACAAGGACATTAGAGAGGACATTGTTCTAATGGCCAGGAGTAGAATTCATGCTAAAATATCAGGATCCAAAGCAAATCTTCAGAGATAAAGTTATGTTGTGTTCCTAGGAACAGTTTGGCAAATTTATAAGGCTGCTGTATATGATATTTGTAGTTTGTTTTGTGTTAAGGGAACATTCTGCTAGAACAGTGGAAAGCATGGGATAAGTTCTCTGTTTTGAAGCAGATATTCAAGCAAGGGTGTGTGGAGAGGGAGTTACTGTGTTTAGAAACAAACTGGGAATTCATAAGGATGCAAGAGCAATTCATCCTAAGGTTGAGGTTAAATTCTCTAGCATGGTTTTTGAGGCTGCCTGTGATCCACTGCCTCCTTCCTCATCAGACTCATTTCTCGCTTAGTCATCAGTAATATAGAGTTAGTCTTCACTCCCTTTTGCAACTTTTCTCAGGCTCTTCTTAGCATTGAATGCAATGTTCCAATGCTCAAGGTAGGAAAACATCACTCTCCAAAAGTCATCTCAAATGTTACCTATTTGTTCCTCAGTCCTTATAAGATCATGTATCTTTTAGGGGGAAAATCAGAGCCTTTTTCCCCCTTACTGGGTCTAGCACAGTATTTTGAATTAAAAAATATGTGTATCCTTTATGGACTTTGAGATGACATGTACAAGTAAAATGGTGAAAAAAAACATGAATTGTGGACTTGGGGACACAGCTGGAAAAGGGGGGGTATTGGAACATCTGTAATAGTGTAAACAGTAAAAGTGAAGTAAGAAAAATACAAACTATGGCACTAGAAAAATATAGATTCTCTGAAATTTGCTATAATAGTAGGTCAAATGAAATACAACATTTAAAGGAGTTTATCACAATACAAAACACAATTCTCAACTAATGTTAATTTTTTTATTGTTTAGCCTAAAATACCTCAAATAAAGCAAAAGATAATAATTTAGGACTTTGAAAATATATATCAACCTTGGGTAAGCTCTGATACAAAGTTGTAGAAATAGCACACATCTGAGAAATAAAAGGAATTTTAATTCTTCCGAAACTTATTTTCCTAGCATTGCAATAAGAGAAGCAAAGGCTGATTAGAATATTTCTGATTTATTTTTTTAGTATTTCATGGGAAGGCCTATATTACACATACAACTTGGGGCAGATACTTGACATGACATCTAAGTCCCAGTTTTTATAACTTTAAGTGAGAAATGTAGTGACATGTCCTATAGTCCCTTGAAGGACAAAGAAATATAATTCTTTTTGACCACAACATGTCTATTATTGTGTTAATGTCAGTAAGCAAAGACTATTGAGGTAAACTTATGGAATCAGTTATGGAGTCGTAGAAGCAGATGTAGTGATAATGTTTCTTAGTGTCTTTATATTGTATTATTTAGAAGAAAGCTACTTTTAAGGCAGGTGATACCTAATGTACTTTACATAATTATAATTCAGAAGAGACTCGTTTAGAACTCAGAAGCAAAAGCAATGTAGGAAAGGGACCATCATTACAATTTAACACTATTTAACAATAATTAATTTTGCTTGATTATTTGAAATGTTTACCAGATAATTTTGTTTATTTTGAGATGAAAAAATGTAGTCAATATTCAAATTCAATTTTGATTAATCAGCAAAAATGACAGTATCGTTCTTTCTTAATCTAAATATGTAAAATTCTAATAACTGACTCACTTGACTTATCTGGTAGTCCTAAGTGCCTTCTACTAATTGTTCACAGTTCTCTATCCTGACTCATGATAGCCTTTCAGTGCCTGGAACCTTGAAGCTAAGAGTGATCATGTGAGTTAGTTGGCTAACGGGATGTGAATGAAAATGACACGCACTGCTTGTAGGCAGACCCTTTTAAAGTAGACAGTAACTTTGAGGTTCCTCCTCCCTGCTGCTATATGTGAGTGGGGAGCATGTGAAATAATTTCCAGTTTTACACACAATGGAATTGTATGAATAAAAAATAAAGCTTCTTTTTAAGCTACTCATATAATAAGGCTATTTTTTAAAAAGATTTTATTTATTTATTTTCAGAGAGGAGAAGGGAGGGAGAAAGAACAATGTATGGTTGCCTCTCATATGGCTCTCACCGGGGACCCAGCCCGCAACCCAGGCATGTGCTTCAACTGGGTATCGAACCGGGACCCTCTGGTTCCCAGCCCAAGCTCAATCCACTGAGCTACACCAGCCGGGCAGTAAGGCTATTTTTAATTGCAGCATTAAACTATCCCAGGTGATAAAGAGATTGGAACCAGAAACTGAGTGTTGTCCCAACAAAATCATAAGATAGGTTTCAGAGGCTTAATGGTTAGGTGGCTACCAGCAAGGGAACTATTTCCAGAGTTTGGAAGATGGCCAGCCAAGTCACACAGTAGCGAAATTCATGGTGATGCTATTGCCTTTGTTTATTAAATATGGACTGTGGGTGAAGAAGTCATACAACAAAATATTAGTGTGTGCATTGTTCATTGGTAACTGTAATTAGGAATTACAGGAAAGACATGACTTCAGGAAACAAGTGGTCAGTTTGAAAGCAGGAATGAAAGAAATTAGAATTTAATATTGGGAGCATTTGGGTTTGGAAGAGAAAACAATTCTCAATTTTGCATAGTAAACTTATCACTAAAAAAAGGCTTAACACAACAAAGACTGGTTAAGGCTGTCACCAAAGCTCATCACTCCATTGTGAAAACCTCTGAATAAGTTAAAATCAGTGGGAGTAAATATCCAACCAAGGGCGCACTGCCAGCAAAACGCCACCATGCCAAAGAGCAAATGGTAAATATGACTCACAGGGAATTAACTGAAGATGGTGGAAAACACCATCATATCAAAGAGATGTGTGGATTAGAAAGAAAAGAGCATAGTAAATATGAGAATTATAACTCAAAGGATACTTTGATTGTGCATATTGGCACATGGGCCTGTTAGAATTAGACAAGAAGTTCACTGAATTTTGGAAAGACGTATTACTCTAAAAGACAAATTAGTCTGGGCTTAAAATTATATTATGGCTAAAAATGATCACTGGACTCCCAACTATTTGTGCAGTAGGTGGATTATAAAATCAGTTGATCTTTTTAAAAAAAATTGTTCAATTACAATTGAGCTTTTAATAAGGAAAAATGTATCACTACGTACTTGAAGTTAATGTAAAAGGAGAAGTCAACCAGGTGTCAGTGACTGAGTTGGGAAAAATAATGGTCAGGGTTACTATCAATAAGAGAAGACAGCTAATTAAATATTCTGTCTTCCAAGATAAAGAAAGAACTCCTCAAAATATCTGCTCATAGACATGTCAGAGTTCCTAAGGGACCAACATTAGTGTCCCTGTTTTCCCTTTCCAAGAGGGATTACCTATTGTGGTCATTCCTTCTCTGCCATTGCCTCAGATGTGGCATACATCCCCTGTTTAAAAAAAGGCGTAGTTTTTCAAACCAAGTAAACCTACATCTAGAACTCTAAAATTAATGTATACCATTAGTTAACATCATCTAATTTGACACAGACTTGGAAAAGAAAATGTGGCTGAGAATATGTAATGATTTACTTCCTTCTTTTAGAACATTTTACCACATTTCATGAGAAGAAAAAAAAAAAAAAAAAAACTTTTATAGTTTTTTTCCTAGGTAACCCTAATCCTCCTTATAAGAAGATTCAGGGGACATTGCTTTCTTTTTTAGCATCTTTACTTGCCTGGGCAAGTTAGACGTTTCCCGAACTGACATATCTGACAGACACTACACCCGCGAGAGGGTACTTTTCCATAAACATCACTGCGGATCTCTATTCTGCCAGTTATTATTTGAAGGTACAATGCCTTCCTTTCCTTCCGTCTAGCTGTCAGCGTTTCTTCTTTCATTCCACTTCCACAAATACAATGGGCATCACTGACAATTTTCACTCTGGATGCTGAAAATGAACTCTTTATGCTTCTTAGCTGAGAAGTGTTAATGCTGTGAAGTTCGTGTTTTATCTATCACTGTTTGTCAAGGACTTCAGATCATTTTATCTGAAAAATATGTACATTTCTAAAAATACACACTAATCATAAAATTATGCATGTTTTATTAATAAATTCTTAATAGTAGTTGCCATCCTCAAAAGCTTTTTATTCTGAATAACTATTTGCAATTTTAGCACACATGTTTATTAAAATACAATGTATTTGTCCCAGTTAGAATTTTAATGTTTGGGTTAAAGGCAAAAATTAAAAATTAAGTATAGAGAGCCAGCGCTAGTATATTTAGTTGTCTCCGGCTTACCTTAGAGACCTCATTCATTTAGCCATGAAATTAAAAAAAATATATTAAAAAGATATGAAGAATCAAAATAAAATTTTATGCAAAACTTTACATTTATATATAGAAACAGATATTTTCCTTTTAATTTACTTAGCAGCTTTGAACTTTTTTATGCCTATTGCATTTCATAAAAATTGATCCTGGGTCTTTTGTACACGCTATTTTTATTCCTTGGAACATATTTTCTCCTATTCGTCACCTAAGTCCTACTTTCTATTCAATTCTCACTGTTTTATCCCAACTAAAAGCCTCTCCTTGACCCTATCCTACAGTAGATCTGTTATTCCCTCATAGCTCACTCATTTACTATCCTCGCATGATTATTTTTCATATTTTCCTCAACTACTCTTAAATACACTGCAAAATGGCAGAGACTGCTCAGTGCCATCTGAGCTTGTGTGTGTTTGTGTCTGAGTTTTTGTGTTATATTGTTTTAAACATTAAATGTGAACACTTCACTATTTAAGATTTCCTAGCCCAATCAACTATTTGTCTCCTGGATATATTTAATTTATCTTTCATTATTCACTTAGTCTTTTATTGATACCCTTGGTGAAATGCTGAATGTCTCCTATGGGCTAGGTACGGTGTTGGGTAATAGAAACTTAGTGTTTGAGTATTGATATAAATCAATAATTAAATTGTATCAGATTCAGGTGTGAAGACAGTGGAGAAAGCAAAACCTAACTACCAATATACATTAATTATTATGATAGAGGTAACCAAAAAAGAGGAGAATGTATATCAGTTAAAGTACTTTAGATTAGGCTTTCCACAGGAGGTGATGCATTAAATTTTAGGTAGAAGTTAGCCAGTTTCAGAAAGACCCAGCACATAAAGTGATGAGATAATAAAATATTTCAGATAATGATTTGAAATGGACAGTAGTAGATATGGGCTTAAGACTTTGACCTCAGTTATTTTCCCAAAGCACATTCTCTTAGACAAATTAATGTTTGGCTTTATATTTTGAAGCTTTCATGCAAATTTTAATTCAGTAAATCTTTTTGGCCAATCTACCGAAATTGCAGTTTCACAGATCTCTCAATACCTTATAACCTGCTCTGATATTAACATATTTTTAAAATTCTGCTAATTTATGAACTTTATATAAGAATATATATACATATATATATATATATATATATATATCTTTAATTTGCATTATATCACTAATTTCATATAGCCTGTTACACAAAACAGTAAAAAACAGTTCAGTAAATTTTACTGCTAAATATGACTTTATTTTAGAACACAATTCATTTGTATATTTTCCTTTGAATAGGCTTTGCTTTGTTTCCAGGTTTCTGCTATTGTGAAGTGAAATGCTACTTACTTTCTTTTTGATACCCTCAAATACACATGAACCACAGCAAAATTCTCAAGATATAAGAAGGTAAATTTTTGAGTTATAGGGTGGAAGAGACTTTTATCTTTAAAAATGATGCCAAATGGTTTAACCAAGTCTAAGTAACACTTTATATCTCCATCAGTAATGCAAAAACTCTTTGTTTTCTGAGTCTTCTCTTTGAGTCATTTTTCAGCTTAAGTCAAGACAAAATTCCAGAACATGGCTCTGGCTGGTGTAGCTCAGTGGATTGAGTCCGAGCCTGTGAACCAAAGGACCACAGGTTTGATCCCCAGTCAGGGCACATGCCTGGTTTATAGCCCAGGTCTCCAGTAGGGGTGCGTGAGAGACAACCACACATTGATGTTTCCCTCCCTCTCCTTCTCCTTCCCCTCCCCTCTCCCTAAAAATAAATAAGTAAAATCTTTTTAAAAATCTAAGAACATGCTAAGTCCAGATATATACCTCTCTTTGACATACTGTGGTAGGGCATCTAGATTCTGATGAAGTTTAACTGCTACCTATGTCAGATTTCCTTGAATTTTTGTTTAATGTCAGGTTTTCTTGAACTATTACTTAATGACCACTTAACAATATTTTAATGTTACTGAAAATGCACAGCGACATTTGAGACTCTGAAAATTAGATTCATGCACACTGCAACACAAACAAATGTTAACACAGGGATTGTGATCACAGTCGGTACTTCACTTTCAAGCCAGGATCACAATATGCCCCTCAAAAACTAGATGCTAGATTTTATTTCCAAACTAAAACCTTTGAGAAATAGATTGGGAGCTATTATTTACTTTCAAGGACTACCTTTCTCTGGTGTCTCTTCCAGAAGACAAGGTCTCTGGACTTTTAGGTAACACAGAGGCTCTTTGGAAGATGTTGAGAAAAATCTACCTGTATCAGTTGATAATAGAATGCAAATTTCATAAGCTGCTTACCATATGCTGTGGTGTCTCCTTGCAACAGACAGAGTCTAATGTCAAAGGTGCTGTTTCTAGGACCCCAAGGACTATCCCAATCACTTATGCAGAATAGAGAGAAAGCTTTATAAAAGTTAAGAAGGCCAATTTTGGAGGCAGTAAAATAGTTTATTAAAGAAATCCCACATTCATTTCTTGGTTGCAAAAAGAGAGTTTTGGATTGAAGACTTGATCACATCCTTCTGCAAGGCAATTTTGGCATAGTTAGAAATTTACTGTCTTCATTACTAGGAGAGTCACAGGAATCTTCTTAACTGGCACTCAGTAACCTGCCTGGAAAATGGTAGTCTGCCAGAAGTGAGGGATTTATCATCTTGGGACAAGAACAAACAAAGAAGCAAATGGTTAACAACACAGAGGATTTTTACGAAGGGAAATAATTTGTATGTATGAACATTCACTGATAACATCCCTAACAGTGCAGACATCATCATTCATAGAAGACAAAGCAACTCAGCATCTGGGAAGCAAAAAAAAAAAAAAAAAAAAAAAAAAAAAAAAAAAAAAAAAAAAAAAAAAAAAAAAAAAAAAAAAAAAAAAAAAAAAAAAAAAAAAAAAAAAAAAAAAAAAAAAAAAAAAAAAAAAAAAAAAAAAAAAAAAAAAAAAAAAAAAAAAAAAAAAAAAAAAAAAAAAAAAAAAAAAAAAAAAAAAAAAAAAAAAAAAAA